>JBBDGP010003017.1:0-227548 GCA_037952835.1 Lithobates septentrionalis
GAGAAGAATGAGCG
This sequence comes from Lithobates septentrionalis, assembly GCA_037952835.1. Lineage (NCBI taxonomy): Eukaryota > Metazoa > Chordata > Amphibia > Anura > Ranidae > Lithobates > Lithobates septentrionalis. Next base: position 15 of record JBBDGP010003017.1, read on the forward strand.
ATAGAAGGAGAGGTGGAGAAGAATGAGCGATAGAAGGAGAGGAGGAGAAGAATGAGTGATAGAAGGAGAGGAGGAGAAGAATGAGTGATAGAAGGAGAGGAGGAGAAGAATGAGTGATAGAAGAGAGAGGAGAAGAATGAGTGATAGAAGGAGAGGGGAGAAGAATGAGCGATAGAAGGAGAGGAGGAGAAGAATGAGTGATAGAAGGAGAGGAGAAGAATGAGTGATAGAAGGAGAGGAGAAGAATGAGCGATAGAAGGAGAGGAGAAGAATGAGCGATAGAAGGAGAGGAGAAGAATGAGCGATAGAAGGAGAGGAGGAGAAGAATGAGCGATAGAAGGAGAGGAGGAGAAGAATGAGCGATAGAAGGAGAGGAGAAGAATGAGCGATAGAAGGAGGAGGAGAAGAATGAGCGATAGAAGGAGAGAGGAGAAGAATGAGTGATAGAAGGAGAGGAGGAGAAGAATGAGTGATAGAAGGAGAGGAGGAGAAGAATGAGTGATAGAAGGAGAGGAGGAGAAGAATGAGTGATAGAAGGAGAGGAGAAGAATGAGTGATAGAAGGAGGAGGAGAAGAATGAGTGATAGAAGGAGGAGGAGAAGAATGAGTGATAGAAGGAGAGGAGGAGAAGAATGAGTGATAGAAGGAGAGGAGAAGAATGAGCGATAGAAGGAGAGGAGAAGAATGAGCGATAGAAGGAGAGGAGAAGAATGAGCGATAGAAGGAGAGGAGAAGAATGAGCGATAGAAGGAGAGGAGGAGAAGAATGAGCGATAGAAGGAGAGGAGGAGAAGAATGAGTGATAGAAGGAGAGGAGGAGAAGAATGAGTGATAGAAGGAGAGGAGGAGAAGAATGAGTGATAGAAGGAGAGGAGGAGAAGAATGAGTGATAGAAGGAGAGGAGGAGAAGAATGAGTGATAGAAGGAGAGGAGGAGAAGAATGAGTGATAGAAGGAGAGGAGGAGAAGAATGAGTGATAGAAGGAGAGGAGGAGAAGAATGAGTGATAGAAGGAGAGGAGGAGAAGAATGAGTGATAGAAGGAGAGGAGGAGAAGAATGAGTGATAGAAGGAGAGAGGAGAAGAATGAGTGATAGAAGGAGAGGAGGAGAAGAATGAGTGATAGAAGGAGAGGAGGAGAAGAATGAGTGATAGAAGGAGAGGAGGAGAAGAATGAGTGATAGAAGGAGAGGAGGAGAAGAATGAGTGATAGAAGGAGAGGAGGAAGAATGAGTGATAGAAGGAGAGGAGGAGAAGAATGAGTGATAGAAGGAGAGGAGAAGAATGAGTGATAGAAGGAGAGGAGAAGAATGAGTGATAGAAGGAGAGGAGAAGAATGAGTGATAGAAGGAGAGGAGAAGAATGAGTGATAGAAGGAGAGGAGAAGAATGAGTGATAGAAGGAGTTGAGGTGATAGAAGGAGAGGAGAAGAATGAGTGAGAAGGAAGGAGAAGTGAGTGATAGAAGGAAGGAAGAATGAGTGATAGAAGGAGAGGAGAAGAATGAGTGATAGAAGGAGGGAAGAAATGAGGAGAGGAGGAGAGATGAGTGATGAGTGAGTGAAGAAGGAGAGGAGAAGAATGAGTGATAGAAGGAGAGGAGAAGATGGATAGAGAGAAGAATGAGTTAGAAGGAAGAGAAGAGGGGAGTGATGAGAAATAAAAATAACAGATTGGAAAGTAAGAGGGAGAGAAAGGACAGAAGGAGAAGAACAGATAAAGAGAACATACAGAATGAGAGAGTTAGAATGAAAGAGAGAAAAGGACAGAATGAGAAAGAAAGTGTGGAGAGAAATGTGGAAAGAACTAGAACATGAATATAAATGGAACCTGCCATCCAGTGTCCTGTGTCTATGTGAGGACAACAGACAGTAAAAGAGTACTGTATGTACTATACAGCAGAGTGTATACAAAGGAGAACCATGGGGTACCAAACATACAAGAGAGTAGCTATTCTCAATCCGGGTTCCTCTGTGGTTAAAAGGTTGAGAAAGCATGCAGTAGAGTGTATAATGCACAAACACTTAAATAGATACAGTGCATCTGGAAAGTATTCACAGCGCTTCACTTTTTCCACATTTTGTTATGTTACAGCCTTATTCCAAAATGGATTCAATTCATTATTTTCTTCAAAATTCTACAAACAATACCCCATAATGACGTGAAAGAAGTTTGTTGGAAATCTTTGTAAATGTATTAAAAATAAAAAACAAACAACAACAAAAAAAACACATGTACATAAGTATTCACAGCCTTTGACGCTCAAAATTGAGCTGAGGTGCATCCTGTTTCCACTAAACATCCATGAGATGTTTCTACAACTTGATTGGAGTCCACCTGTGGTACATTCAGTTGATTGGACATGATTTGGAAAGGCAAACACCTGTCTATATAAGGTGCCACCATTATCAGTGCATGTCAGAGCACAAACCAAGCCATGAAGTCCAAGGAATTGTCTGCAGACCTCTGAGACAGGATTGTATGGAGGCTCAGATCTGGGGAAGGGTACAGGAATTTTTCTGCAGCATTGAAGGTCCCAATGAGCACAGTGGCCTCCATCATCCATGTTTGGAACCACCAGGACTCTTCCTAGAGCGGGCCGTCTGGCCAAACTGAGCTATCGGGGTAGAAGGGCCTTAGTCAGGGAGGTGACCAAGAACCTGTATCAGTAAAAGGCACATGGCAGCCCACCTGGAGTTTGCCAAAAGGCACCTGAAGGACTCTCAGATCACAAGAAACAAAATTCTCTGGTCTGATGAAACAAAGACTGAACTCTTTGGCCTGAATGGCAAGCATCATGTCTGGAGGAAACCAGGCATCGCTCATCACCTGGCTGATACCATCCCTACAGTGAAGCATGGTGGTGGCAGCATCGTGCTGTGGGGATGTTTTTCAGTGGCAGGAACTGGTAGACTAGTCAGGATTGAGGGAAAGATGAATGCAGCAATGTACAGAGACATCCTTGATAAAAACCTGCTCCAGAGCAACCTGGACCTCAGACTGGTGGGAAGGTTCATCTTCCAACAGGACAATCAATGACCCTAAGCACACAGCCATGATAACAAAGGAGTGGCTAAGGGGCAACTCTGTGAATGTCCCTGAGTGGCCCAGCCAGAGCCCAGACTTGAACCCAATTGAACATCTCTGGAGAGATCTGAAAATGGCTGTGCACAGACACTCCCCATCCAACCTGATGGAGCTTGAGAGGTCCTGCAAAGAGGAGTGAAAGAAACTGCCCAAAAATAGGTGTGCCAAGCTTGTAGCATCATACTCAGAAAGACTTGAGGCTGTAATTGGTGCCAAAGGGGCTTCAACAAAGTATTGAGCTTCAGATTTTTTTAGTTTTTTATTTTTAATTAATTTGCAAAGATTTCAAACAAGACTTCTTCCATGTTGTCATTATGGAGTATTGTTTGTAGAATTTTGAGGACAATAATGAATTTAATCTATTTTGGTATAAGGCTGTAACATAAAAAAAAAATGGAGAAAAAGCGAAGCGCTGTGAATACTTTCCAGACACACTGTAGATAGGCAACCCTCGAGACTGGAGCACGGGGGGCTACTAAGCATCTTTGTGGCCCCCACTATTCTGTGATCACTGTTGGATAACTCCAGGTCTTCCTAGTATTAAGCCTACAGAACAACACAGTGTATAAAAACCACGCAGCTCTGGTTACACAAAGAGGCCCACAGCCATCCTCCGGAACATTCTGCAGACGCAGTGAATGGGGCTGACCATTCAATCCCATTGGCTCGCCAAAAAAAAAAAAAAATGAGGAGAGAAAATGCAGGAAAAAAAAAACACAGTGCACAATTCTTTTCCCACACGGGGGGGGGGGTTGATCCTGGCCAGCACAGGGGTCACGGGGCATCGATGTGCCAGTCTAGCACTTCGCCCAGCGAGCAGCGCCCACCCCTCCTTTCTTCTTCTGGTTACGGTCATGACTGTAATAATAATAAGTGGCGTGCCTTTCATCTGATGGCAGCCGGGTGATGGAGGAGGCAGGGAGAGCGGCCCGGGTATCAGATACTCCGCTCATTCTACTCATCTAACCTCTCCTTCCCTTACGCCGCAATCTTCCCTCAACCCAATCTCATTCTTTGCTGCTGCAATGCCGGAAATCACTACTGCCTTGTCTTTGTTTCAATTTCTGGGAGGAAAAAGAATGCTCGATACACACAATAGCCAACCACTAAAATCTCAGATCGGCTTTAACATGTTATAGGAAGTCAGTTTCAATATTTGTTCGATCTGCAGCCATGGTCCACTGTTATCACCATCATAAAGCCCACCCCTAAGGCCCCTTTCACACTTGGGCGACCAGAAAGTCGCGCGATTTTGACGCGACTTGAAGCAATGCCTGTGCAATGTTGAGGTTTAGGGGCCTCAAAGTCGGACCAAAGTAGTGCAGGTACTACCTTGAAGTCGCACAGATATGAATGGTACTCATTGAAACTGATGGAGTAAGACTTGTCATGAGACTTTGCAGTCCCAAGTCGCAGGACAAGTCGCACAAGTGTGAAAGGGGCCTTAGGAATACCATGGAGCCATCACTGGAGCTCATAGAAGCAGGACGTGGCTGCAGAGAGGTGGCAGGAGATCAGGAGGAGCAGGAGATGCAACAAATGTTAAAAAAAAGGTGAAAATACTATTTTAGTATATATATATTTTTTTTTTTTTTTTTAAAGGCAAAACCTTTTTTTTTTTTTTTTTTAAACAGATTTTAGGAGTTAGACCCAGTCATGTTTTTGTTGTCTGTGCTTCGTGATTCACCCTCTCATTTGTCCTGGTGGCCATTATCACCAAAAGAAAATCCCAAAATTTGGGTTATCTCCAGAACAGGAACGGAGAGGAAATCTACCAATGGGTCCACTAAAGGTGACAACCAGGGATTCCCTCACTTTGAAGGGGGATTTTCTCTCATTTCCTGTTTTGGCTGTGGGACAGGAAGTAAGATGGGATATTGCCCCAACAGGACACAGACGGCAGAACAACCTGACAGGGGTTATACCACGACCTTACCCGCTTGTGGACCGACCCACGTACTCTTACTGCGGTAGAACGGCTGCTCTGCACTAGATCATTCATGCACCTAGTATGTTATCCAGCACTCCTGAGTAGGGGGGGGGGCGCGTATGCGTGCCGCAGCTCTGTTGTGATTAGACACAGCACAAACCGATTAGCGGGTGCCGGCCAATGGATGTCCACCGCCACCTGCGGATCGTCAAGGAGAAACACAGAACAGAGCTCTGCCTATGTAAACAAGGCAGAGTTTTGTCCTGTCGGAAGGGATGTGATGGATTTTCTTTCCCTACAAAGCAGTGAATATAATCCATCACATCCCTAAGGCTACTTTCACACTGAGGCGCTTTACAGGCGCTATAGTGCTAAAAAAAAGCCCCTGTAAAGCACCACTCCTGTCACTGGGGTGGTGCGCTTGCGGGACATTAAAAAAAGTCCTGCAAGCAGCATCTTTGCAGCGCTTTAGGAGCGGTGTATACACTGCTCCCTACCGATTGAAATAAAGGGCCTTTATTCAGCCAATAGCAGGGGTTAAAAAGCTCACCGCTAGCGGATGAAAAGCACCACTAAAAGGACGGTAAAGCGTCGCTAAAAATACTGCCGACGCCACCGCGCCTCAGTGTGAAAGTGCACTAAGACCCCTTTCACACAGGCGGTTTTCAGGCGCTTTAGCGCTAGAAAAAGCCTCTGAAAAGCGCCTGAAATCCGCCTCGCATTTATTGCAGTGTCTTTTCACACTGGGGCGGTGCGCATGCGGGACGTTATGAAAAGTCCTGCAAGCAGCAGGTTGGGAGTGCTGTAAATAGCGCTCCCAAAACGCCCTGCCCATTGTAATGAATGGGGAGCGCTCCCGAAGCGCCTTAAAGCGCTTTGAAAGCGCCCCAAAACTGGGCTTTTTACCTTTTTTTTTTTAAATCGCACTGCTAGTGGCCGAAAAGCGACACAAAATCGCCGCTAAAACGGAGCGGGTGAGGTGGTGTCAGCTCGGGCTGTGTGATCCCAGTGAATGGGCTGACAAGAGCCCAGGTGCCAGGATGCAATTTCTAGTTGTCATGGCGACCTGGCGCCTGGGATTTGTCGAGCCCTGAAACTTAGTTAACACTTTCAGGCAGCCGATTAACCTCTTGGCACCAACGGCACGTAAATAAGCAGCCTCTTGGCGGGTGGGCCTTGGCGCCAAGCAGCGTAATTGTGTTGTGTTGCACATTGCCAACACAGCTGTGCAAAGAGCAGCGCGCCCCGGATAACAGAAAGCTCCCGATCGCAAGTAGCTTTCTGATCATGTGACAGCCAATTATGGATGGTCACATGATCATGGACCCTGCCTCCTGGCATCTGAAAACCCCTAAAGGGCTAGGAGGCGCCGGCGCCAAGGGGAATGTTTACTGGGGAATGTAAATTTTATTGTGCTCAATGTATTAAACTATAAAACATTGAGGGTTTAATACCTCCATGACCATAATCCATATAGAAGTATAATGCTGGGCGGAGGTGAGAGGACGGATCGCACTTTACCCGAGTGTTCAGAAACGCACAGCAGCCGGATGGACGGCGCTTCTGGCAAATTGGATCTCATCACTCTAATTGTCACCTCAAGACATTTCACCCAGGCCGGGCAGAAGGTTAACCAGATATAGAATTACACTCAGGATTTCACACAGTTGTCTTGAGAAAACTAAAACCCAGCCAAGATTAACACGTAAAGTTCAGAAATACAGTGCCTGGAAAAAGTATTCACACCCCTTGAAATTTTCCACATTTTGTCATGTTACAACCAAAAAACGCGAATGTATTTTATTGGAATTTTAGGTGATAGACCAACACAAAGTGGCACATAATTGTGAGGTGGAAGGAAAATGATAAATGGTTTTCCAAATTGTTTACAAATAAATATGTGAAAAGTGTGGCGTGCATTTATATTCAGCCCCCTTTACTCTGATACCCCTAACAAAAATCTAGAGGAACCAATTGCCTTCAGAAGTCACCTAATTAGTAAATAGAGTCCACCTGTGTGTAATTTAATCTCAGTATAAATACAGCTGTTCTGTGAAGTCCTCAGAGGTTTGTTCGAGAACCTTATGCCGCGTACACACGAGCGGACTTTACGGCGGACTTTGCCCGGCGGACTGGATTTCGTCGGACAATTCGATGTGTGTGGGCTCCAGCGGACTTTGTTTTCTCAAAAGTTGGACGGAATTAGATTTGAAACTTGTTTAAAATTTATCCGTTGAAATCGAGTCCGGTCGAAAAGTCCGCCGTCTGTATGCTAGTTCGACGGACTAAAAAGCCACGCTAGGGCAGCTATTGGCTACTGGCTATGAACTTCCTTGTTTTAGTCCGGTCGTACGTCATCACGTACGAATTCGACGGACTTTGGTGGATTGTGTGTAGGCAAGTCCGTTCATTCACAAAGTTCGTCGGAAAGTACGTCGAAAAATCCGCCGGGCAAAGTCCGCCGTAAAGTCCGCTCGTGTGTACGCGGCATAAGTGAACAAACAGCATCATGAAGGCCAAGGAACACACCAGACAGGTAAGGGATAAAGTTGTGGAGACGTTTAAAGCAGGGTTAGGTTATAAAAAAAATATCCCAAGCTTTGAACATTTCACTGAGCCACATTCAATCCATCGTGCGAAAATGGAAAGAGTATGGCACAACTGCAAACCTACCAAGACATGGCCGTCCACCTAAACTGACAGGCCGGGCAAGGAGAGCATTATTCAGAGAAGCAGCCAAGAGGCTCATGGTAACTCTGGAGGAGCTGCAGAGATCCACAGCTCAGGTGGGAGAATCTGTACACAGGACAACTATTAGTCGTGCACTCCACAAATCTGGCCTTTATGGAAGAATGGCAAGAAGAAAGACATAAGAAATTTGTTTGCCGTTTGCAGTTTGTGAGAAGCCATGTGGGGGACACAGCAAACATGTGGAAGAAGGTGCTCTGGTCAGATGAGACCAACATTTAACTTTTTGGCCTAAAAGCAAAACGCTGTGTGTGGTGGAAAACTAACACCGCACATCACCCTGAACACACCATCCCCACCGTGAAACATGGTGGTGGCAGCATCAAGTTGTGGGGATGCTTTTCTTCAGCGGGAACAGGGAAGCTGGTCAGAGTTTATGGGAAGATGGATGGAGCAATATTGGAAGAAAACCTGTTAGAGTCTGCAAAAGACTTGAGACTGGGGCGGAGGTTCACCTTCCAGCAAGACAACAATCCTAAACATACAGCCAGAGCTACAGACATTTTGCACTCGGTAGCCCATTGTGCAAATATCGTGCTTCATAAAAACTTGGAACTACCACTATTTTATTCTCCAAGGTCTCAGCTTTCAGAAAATATATGTTTGGGGGTTTTAACTAATCTTCAGGCCTAAAATTATTATTTTTTTTTTTAAATGTGTGCAGTGAAAGGGTTAATGGGAGCGCCTGAAACCTGTACGTAACTTGTGCTTTTTCACGCATTCACACGCACCATCTCATCCTCCTAGTAACCTACTTTTTCATTGGCCTAAACAAAAATATTTACAGCTGAAAAAGCATCAAAAACAACCAACATACCACAACAGATGGAAAAAAAAAAAAAAACGTGCCACAATGCATAGGATGTGGTGTGTGATGCTCCACAGTACAATGGGTTGGGGTGCCGTTCACAATGCACACAACCACAACGTACCGCATATAGAGCGGGTGCGTTGCCATGCATTGTAATGTGATACGTTTTAGTGTGCTTTGCCCCTACATCCAAGTGTGAACAGACCTAGGAGTATAGGAGAGGTCTACAATTCATTAACAGGAGGTATGGAAGGATCAGCTCACTATGAACCCCGTTAGGTGCCAAGCTGCCCACGCTGAATACTATATACAAAGACTATAATAACACAATGGGGCTGATTTACTAAATATGGAGAGTGCAAAATCTGGTGCAGCTGTGCATAGTAACCAATCAGCTTCCAGGTTTTAGGCCGGGTTTACACTGGTGCGACACGACACTCGTCCTACTTTGGATCGGACTTTGCCCTGTGACTTGAAGTCAGAGATGCTTCCGACTGCAATGAACGGGGATCTGACCTGGATCCCCACCAATACCAGGCACTGTTTTTGGTATGAATCTTGAGAGGGGAACTCCACGCCAAATTTTACATAAAAAAACCGGCATTGGGTTCCCCCTCCGAGGGCATACCAGGCCCTTCAGGCTGATATGGATTTTAAGGGGAACCCCCCTACACCGAAAAAAACAGCATGGGGGTCCCCCCAAAATCCATACCAGACGCTCGCTTGTCCCCACCCCCTCCTGAACCGTACCAGGCTAAAATTTGGCGTGGAGTTCCCCCTCAAGATCATGCAAGACGGCGATCCGACTTTGACCCAACTTCAATGATATTCAATGGGCTGAAGTAGGATCAAAGTCAGACCAAAGTAGTACAGGGAGCATTTTTAAAGTCGGACCGACTTCTGACAGACCAGTTAAGACAGGTCTCATAGGGAAACATTGATTTTCACACGGCATGCGACATGAGCTCCCAATGTCGGAGCGTTTGTCGCACCAGTGTAAACCCAGCCTCAGCCTTGGTTCACACTGAGCTGCGGGAATGAAATCATGCGAGTTCAGGTGAACTTGCACAATTTCATGTCAGTCCCGACTTCAGGGGGCGATTTCAGAGACATCTGTGGAGGTTTCTGCACAGATGTCAATGGAAATCGCACCTTGAAAATCGCCAAAAGTAGTACAGAAACTACTTTTGGGAATTGGTGCGGCGATGCATCGATTCGGGCGCTGCCATTGCCACCGATTTGCCATGTCAAATCGCATCAATGTGAACCAGGGCTTATTGAACAAGCTGAAGTTAGAAGCCGATTGGCTACCGAGCACAGCTGCACCAGATTTTGCACTCTCCAGTTTAGTAAATAAACCCCCAATATCATTATAGGTAAAATAAAAGGTCTACATACAATCCTACTGCTCTTCCCTTGGAGGACCACAGGACCACCGCACTCATACCTTGCCAGTGGTGACCACAGCAGGAGGTCATTGTCAGCTCCTCTGCAGCTGTTCCATTTCCCAGGTCTGCCAACAACTGTAATTTATTACATTCCAGCTTCAACAACACCCCCCCCCCCCCCACTATTATGGTGGAGGGCACACACATAAGGAGGGGGGGGGGGGTCTTTCTTGGGGTGAGTGATTGCATGAAAACCTGGATCCTATTCCCCTGCTTCACTTGTCATGGACTCAGCTTCACCACTGACACCAAGGCTGAAGTGCCAGTCCTAGTCACCCCCGCCTTAGCCCATCGCTGCCCGGATTCTCCAGACTGCCGGGTCGCTCAACCAATGGCGAGGCACGGTGGACGGGGGAGCTGGCAGCAGCCTCAGTGCCAGGCTTGGAGCGGGCGAGGTGGTATCAGCTCGGGGCTGTGTGATCCCAGTGGATGGGCTGACAAAAGCCCAGGGGTCAGGATGCAATTTCTAGCGTCCTGAGATTTGTCCTATTTTCGGCTGATGATTTTTTTTTGGCGGCCGATATATCGGTGCATCCCTAGACTGTGGCGCGGTTAGACACAGAACGGCACAGAAACACACGCGGGTGCCGCTAATTTTTTAAATGCCACCCCCACGCATCTAGCAAACACGGGTACAGCTGTAAAAACACATGCTCCTGCAGCGTCACGCGGTTTGGTGGGCTGCGGTTTACAAAAAAAAAAAAAAAAGGGGCGAGAACTTTTTTCCCAACGTTTCTTATTGAAATAAATAGGCTGCCCTGCGCACAAATGCGCATTCATCCAAGTCTTATGGCCCCTTCATACCATGAATCGCACAGGAACGCACTGTGTGCTCATGTGCGATTCACTTGCGATCCCGGTGCATTATGATTTCAGCCCAATCACATGAACAGGCTTGACTGCGGCATGCAGTACTTTACAAAATGCAGAGCTCCATTGAGAGCCGGTCATATTCACATTTAAAAAAAAAACGCATCCAATTCGCATATATGTGAACCCAGCCTTAAAAACTGCATGAAGCATGTTGCCCAAAAAGGAGGAGGATTTTTGAAGCGCATAGGCTTCCCTATGAGCGACATGTGGAATTTGCGTAAAAATCGCCCACACAAAAATCGCAAGCGGGAACACCTTAAGGTGGACCCCAGATGTACGGGCGGGGGGGGGGGGGGGGGGGGGATAATCAGGCGTCTGTTTACAAACACACTGCAAGTGTCGCCATCAATGTGAGGGTTCCCCGCAGCTGCCCCGGCATGTCAGCTTCAGCACATGATCTACTGATGCATTCTGGGTAGTGGCTCCTTCCCTGCAGAGGAAACAGATGTAGCAGCACCTGCTGTACAGGGCCTTGTATTCACACTTGTACAGGATTACAGCTGACAGGGGGAGGGAGGGGAGGAGTGACAGGGGACAAATATAGCACCTGATGTCACCCCAGACCCAGCGTCAGTAAATCAGGGGACTTCAGAAAAGTCAGTAATGGTGCAGATGGATAATCAGGGACTGAAGGCTGGATACGAAAACCCCCCGGAAACTCCGTCCCTGCAGCAGATGGTAACCTGCCTTTACAACTCTGAAGTCGTAACTTTTTAGTGGAGGAGGATAAGAACCTGCATCTGCTGATCTCCTCCAGGCTCTTTCAGACACTTCCTGTCTCCATGCAAATCACTGCAGCGTCTGTCCTCTGGACTGGACAGTGATGACGATGGGCTGTGCCCGTGCAAAGATTGGCAGGATGGCCGCATTTACTTTCCAGAGTGACAACGCAGCAGCGCGCTTACAATTATTATTATTATTTAAGGAACTTATATAGCGCTGTCAATTTACACAGCGCTTTACATATACATTGTACATTCACCTCGGTCCCTGCCCTCAAGGAGCTTACAATCTAAGGTCCCTAAGTCACATTCATATACTAGGGCTAATTTAGACAGAAGCCAATTAACCTACCAGCATGTCTTTGGAGTGTGGGAGGAAACCGGAGTACCCGGAGGAAACCCACGCAGGCGCAGGGAGAACATGACAACTCCAGGCAGGTAGTGTTGCGGTTGGGGAGTTGTCCCCCTTTAACAGGAAGTGCCTAAACAAGCAAGATCACCGGGTATTATTTTAAAGCAGAACTTCAGTAATTTTCTCATCTTTCTTTCTTTTAAATCTTCTGCCCTTGTGGTTTTAACTTTGGGTAGTAAAACATTTTTTTTTTGCCAGTAAATCCCGTATACAGCCCACTTCCTGTTTCTTGTCTGGTCATTAGCCTAGGTCAGTGATGGTGAACCTTGGCACCCCCAGATGTTTTGAAACTACATTTCCCATGATGCTCAGCTACACTGCAGAGGGCATGAGCATCATGGAAAATGTAGTTCCAAAACATCTGGGGTCCAAAAGGTTCTCCATGACTGGCCTAGGCTTATGACATCATGCAAAGCTCTCTCTCTCTCACTCTCCTGAGAGTTTGCCAGGAAGAGAGGGGGGATGAGTCATAAGAGGGCCAATGAGAGCTGCAGAGCTGGAGGCGTGCCTCTGTGTAAATCCAGGAAGTGAACAGGCAGCAGCTTCAGCTGCCCACAGTTAAAATGGCTGCAGCCAGACTCAGTGGAGGGAGACTTCCGCAGCATATTTGGCAAGTACAGAATCACAGTATATATAAAATAATATGCAAAGTGGTTGGAGGGAAGCTTCAGAATGGCAAAAATGTTTGTTATTACAAATGATGTGTGCAGACTGCACTTCCTCTTTAATGAAACTCCAGATTTAAACTTCTGAACCCGCTGGAGCTTACAGGAGATTTTAACGATTAGGATTAGATCTACTTAAAAGGCATATAAGAAAAATGAGCAAATGGCAAGTACCAACCACTTCAATACCGGGAACTTTCACCCCCCCCCCCCCCCCCCCTCCTGCCCGGGCCAATTTTCAGCTTTTAGTGCTCTCATACTTTGAATGACAATTACGCGGTCATGCAACACTGTACCCAAATGAAATTGTTATCTTTTTTTCCCACCAATAGAGCTTTCTTTTGGTGGTATTTGATCACCACTGGGCTTTTTATTTTATTTTTTTTTACTAAACAAATGAAAAAATTACCGAAAATTTTGAAAAAAACATTTTTTTTCTTTATTTCTGTTATAAAATTTTGTAAGTAAGTAATTGTTCTCCTTCACTGATGTGCATTGATGAGGCAACACTGATGGACACTGATGAAGCGGAACTGGTGGGCACTAATCGGGCTGCACTGATGGACACTGATAAGGCGGCACTGATGGACACTGATGAGGCGGCACTGATGGACACTGATAAGGCGGCACTGATGGACACTGATGGACACTGATGAGGCGGCACTGATGGACACTGATAAGGCGGCACTGATGGACACTGATGGACACTGATGAAGCGGAACTGATGGGCACTAATCGGGCTGCACTGATGTGGCGACACTGATGTGCACTGATGAGGCGGCACTGATGGACACTGATGAGGCGGCACTGATGGACACTGATGAGGCGGCACTGATGGGCATCACAAGTGGGCACTTGTGGGCATCACCGATGGGGCTGCACTGATCATCACTGCAATGGGGGGGGGGGGGACTCCACGTCGTTTTTTTGGGGGGGTTGGCATGGGGTTCCCCTTCAAAATCCATATCAGACCCCGAAGAGCCTGGTATGCATTGGGGGGGGGACCCTACACCATTTTTTTTTTTTTATTGCCGGAATTATTTTTTTTTTTTTAACATTCAGCTGTCAGTGGGGAAGCCCTCTGACAGCTGATGAGTCATCGGTTGTTAAGGACGCGGGGGACGGCCTCTTGGCCCACTCCATAACAACCAGCACAGAATTTGAATCAGTTGATCAATTTTCGACCGATTAGAATTCGAATCGTTCTGAAAATTAGGAATCCCTTAGATAAGAAAAGAAACCAAAACACATTTTTGCTTTCTGCACGTCTAGTGACTTTGTAGAGGACAAACAAAACGATCGCATTGGCCAAAGTCAAACTTATCCAAAGTCGCATCATGTCGCGCTGTAAAGTCGCCATGGAAATTGCAGAATTTTTAAATCGCACGAGTCTGAATGGACTCTAAGGCGTGAAGGGGTTAAAGAGCCGCATTCATTTGTGCCTTTATATCTTGCTTTAAAGTGACTCCATCAATAGAGCGTAATGGAGGCTGCCATTGCTGAACTCTCATTTGGACAATGCTAGTTCCCTGGCTGCTTATCATGCTTTAGGTTTCAGGGCTCTCTCACCATCACTGACCGGGAATCAGTATAGACATAACAGCAATATATAAAATGAACTTAGTAGTCGGGGTTAGGTGACATTTCCAATGAACAGGAGATTGCATATACCATTTACTGATTTGGGGGGGGGGGGGGGGGTGATTTTTAAGGAACAGTACACTTATTCTTAAAAACTCTTCTCTACTTGCCCTCCTCCAGGCTAGCTGGAATCTCATTGGTTGCTAAAGGCGACACCCCCCCCCTTTTCCCTCCAGCTCTCACACAAGAGTCCCTGTATAGTCATCATCATAGAGGAACACACAGCTGGGTGTCCGGTCAATGAATAAAAAGCCTGTCCACCACCGGACGGCGATTGTAAACACAAATACGACACGCGTTCAATCCGCGGAAAAAGTTCTGAGGCCGGGAAACGCCCCGGGATGGAGGGAACACATCACACATGGCAATTAGAAATACAAGGAAGGTATTACAAAGTCCTTGGGGGGCTACAAGCAGCCAATCACCATGCTGGTGGTTGGGGGGGGGGGGGGGGGGTTGCCTTTCTTGGTCCCTCCATTTCCCCTCATCAACATGTTGATTACAGTTTTTAATAAAATATATATTATCAGAATACGCTGCGCTGGAAGAAATAGATCGTATTTAATGTGATGCACACTCCATCAGTGCAGGTGCCAAAGTGCATACATTAATACATAAATAAATATGAAGTATATCCGGTGTGATCAATAAAAAAGAGTAAGTAAATAGGCAGATATAAACATAAAATATAACATAGAAGTAGATTACACAACTCACTTCAAAGTGCTCATGTGCATAAATGTGTATATGTGAATAAATGAGTGCAGCGCTAAGGTTGCAAAAAGCTAATTTGCATAAATAAATGATATAAATGTGACTTAAACATAAATATAAAAACCATCAACAAAAAGTGCACTTGTGTGATTTCCAATTGTGCTACGGATGACCATGCAAAACCAGTCCATACATAATGAATGATAAATCAAGGCGCTCCTGTGAATACATGCGACTTTCAGCAGCCTCTCTGGTAACTGTGGTGGCAAAGTCCATACATTCAAACAGCCCAGTAGGTGATCCAAAACATGCCAAGGTGTCATCACTCAGGTGCTGCCCTTAGGTAGTGAACGCTCACCTTAGAGCGTGCGACTTTGCAACTAAGCTCAGTCAAAGCACGCGTTTGAACCACTTCTGGGCTCTTTTAATGGTACCGGGATCCTGGACTCCTCAGTGTGTCCCTCCGAGATTCAGAGAGGAACACTCCAGCCCCTACACGGGGATCACACCGCGAGCTCCACCAACCGTCCCGCCTGTCGGACAGCCCAGCATTCTCGTCCTTCTTGCTACTTCCTGTGCTGGGCTGTCCAACAGGCGGGACGGTTGGTGGACCTCAGATGACGACCGTGGAGTCGAAACGCTTCGGGTGGATCTCCTGCTTGCATCGCTCTTTGCTATATACATGCTTTTTCCTACTCTTCCAAATGTGAGTGTTTTATTCTATTTTAATAAATTGCCTTTTTTATACGGTATCACGCTATGTTAGCTCATTTTTTCATTGCATGATACATCCCTCCTGGCATTTACCTTCCACCCTCCTCACGATGATTGGAGCCTTCGAGTCACTATTCAGTGACAGTCCAAGGTCGATTGATTGATACAAATCTAGGACCAGTTGTTTCCAACAGATGTGTTCAACCTAGGGCTGGGAGATTTTCTTAAAAAAAAAAAAAACTCGATTCACGATTCGAATCAAGTTTTTTTTTTTTTATTGACTTCTTTGAACTTTATAACTCACCATTTTTGCTTTTTGGACTTTGTTTATAGTGCAGTTATTATACTAGCACATTATTATACTAGCACATTTTTCAGAAGTTACTCTCATTTTTTCTGAGTTTGGACTCACATTCATTATGTGTTAATCCTTGTTTATTTTGATGTGTTTCTGTTTAACATTAACACCCTAATTTCTATCTCTCACTTTAATTTTGGTATAGTCACCATACTAGCACATTTTTCACCATACTAGCATTTTTTTCAGAAATTTCACTTTCTCCTTGTTTGATTTACATTTCACCATGTATGAATCTCTGTTTGATACATTTATGTTTAAGTCACATTTATATCATTTATTTATGCAAATTTGCTTTTTGCAACCTTAGCGCTGCACTCATTTATTCACATATACACATTTATGCACATGAGCACTTTGAAGTGAGTTGTGTAATCTACTTTATATGCTATATTTTATGTTTATATCTGCCTATTTACTTACTATGTTATTGATCACACCGGATATACTTCATATTTATGTATTAATGTATGCACTTTGGCACCTACACTGATGGAGTGTGCATCCCATTAAATACGATCTATTTCTTCCAGCGCAGCGTATTCTATTTATATATTTGCTTTGGCGTGGTTTGTGAGACGTGTTTCACGCTAGCAGCTGGTTTGCTATTTTATTCTATTTAAGCATCTAGTAGTGGTGGCTCACAGGACTCCCCTTTTTATTTAGTTTTTAATAAAACGTTTCCATTTATTTTAGACTTGTGTTGTCATCGCTGGGTCTCTGTGCTTCTCTATGCAATGCAGGCAGATCAAATGGTTTTAAATGGTTCTAAAGGCTGAACGTTTCTTACCATTCCCTGCAAGAAGGAAAAAAAAACGGCCCAGTGATTGTATCACCCCCTCACCTCCCTGAGCCCCATCTCCATCCAGCACTGTGCCCACCTGCAGGGGGTCTCTAGCAATCAAATCCTATGAGCAGGGGGCAGGGCTAAGCAGCGCTGTGTGTGTCTATGGCAGTGATGGTGAACCTTGGCACCCCAGATGTTTTGGAACTACATTTCCCATGATGCTCAACTAACCTGCAGAGTGCATGAGCATCATGGGAAATGTAGTTCCAAAACATCTGGGGTGCCAAGGTTCGCCATGACTGGTCTATGGAGAGGCGAGGGGACCCTAGAAGAGGAGGAGCCAGGAGAGTCGTGGGGGAGCCCAGAAGAGGAGGAGGAGCCAGGGGAGTCAGGGAACCCCAGAAGAAGAGGAGCCAGGAGAGTCGGGGGGACCACATTAGAGGAAGAGCCAGAAGCGAGGGACCCCAAAAGAGGAGGAGCCAGGAGAGGTGAGGGACCCCAAAAAAAGAGGAGGAGCCAGGAGAGGCGAGGGGACCCCAAAAGAGGAGGAGCCAGGAGAGGCGAGGGGACCCTAGAAGAGGAGGAGCCAGGAGAGGCGGGGGGATGCTAGAAGAGGAGCAGCCAGGAGAGGCGGGGGGATGCTAGAAGAGGAGCAAGGAGAGGTGGGGACCCTAGAAGAGCAGGAGCGAGGAGAGATAGGGGACCCCAGAAGAGGAGGAGCCAGGAGAGGCGATGGGACCCCAGAAAAAGGAGGAGCCAGGAGAGTCAGGAGGACCCTAGAAGAGGAGGAGCCAGGAGAGACGGGGGACCCCAGAAGAGGAGGAGGAGCCAGGAGAGACGGGGGACCCCAGAAGAGGAGGAGGAGCCAGGAGAGACGGGGGACCCCAGAAGAGGAGGAGGAGCCAGGAGAGACGGGGGACCCCAGAAGAGGAGGAGGAGGAGCCAGGAGAGACGGGGGACCCCAGAAGAGGAGGAGGAGTCAGGAGAGACGGGGGACCCCAGAAGAGGAGGAGGAGTCAGGAGAGACGGGGGACCCCAGAAGAGGAGGAGCCAGCAGAGGCGGGGGACCCCAGGAGGAGGAGGAGCCAGGAGAGGCAGAGAACCCCAGAAGAGGAGGATTGTGGGCCACTTTATGCAAAACCACTGCACAGAGCAGGTAAGTATGACATGTTTGTTATTTTAATAAAAAAAAAGTTACAACTGCTTTAAAGTGGGAGGTGCCCCCCTCACCCCTCGCCTGGATCATGTCTCGCCCAATCACACGGAGGGATTATGGGAAATGTCATCCCCGGGCCGGACTCCCATATTGATTGTATAAACTATTTGTATCTCTGCAATGTACAGATTGGCAGGAAGTGTCATAAACGACCAGCAAACATTTACCGTATCGCTCACACAAAAGGCAAACATTTCTTTACATCCTCTGGAAATATTTATAGATGAGAGGAAGCAATCCCACCCTCCCCGAGGCCTTCCCCGCTTCAGAAATCGTACAGACCGCTAAATCTGCCGCTGGAAAACATATGAACTGTCATAGCAGCCAGAAATAAACAGCCAGTGTCCTAACCCGCCTCTGCCAGACAGCTCAGCCAGGACCTCACAGAGCTTTCCCCTGCTGTAGATAAAGCAATAAATCCTGGACAAGGACTGCCGCAGCCTGTGATTGGATAGTGAAGGAGCAGAACACACTGATGAGGTCCACCCTGAGCTCTGCCCTCAGTGAGCTCCCTGTGCACAGTAATGCCCCATACACACGCTGGGAATTTCCGACAACAACTGTTTGATGTGAGCTTGTTGTTGGAAATTCCGACCGTGTGTAGGCTCCATCGAACATTTGCTGTCGGAATTTCCGACAACTAAAATTTGACAGCTGGTTCTCAAATTTTCCGACAACAAAACTTCCCCTCCTTGTCTGAAGAAGCTGCAATATAAAAAGACCCTATTTTCCATCCGTCTGGCGGATCCGTTTTCCTCCGATCTCCATAGAGGAGAGCGGGGCTCTGACAGGTCCATCTGTGCACAGTGAGCGGAGACAGACCTGTCATCCACCCGCTCAGCGGGGATCAACGAATCGATCACCCAGACGTGCCCCGTGTGAAAGGGGCCTAAGGGTTATAACCCCTTTAAGTATATTTTGCCCATCAGTGCCCCCCCCCCCCCCCATTGGGGGGAGATTTCCCTTCACTTCCTGTCCTAAAACCAAAACAGGAAGTGAGAGTGAAATCTCTCCAAAGTGAGGTAATCCCAGAACTAGTGTCCCCGGCTGGAAGATTTCCCCTCTATTTCTGTTTTGGTGACAACCCAAAATGTGGGGTTTTCTTTCACTTTAGTTTTTTTTTTTTTTTTTTTTAGTTTTTTTTTTGGAGATAATGGTCACCAGGACAAAAGAGAATCTCCTTAACGGGGGACACAGACAGCAATCAAAAGTCTGACAGGGGTTCCAGTCCCTCCTCTCCACCTGTTTTATACGGTTCGGTCCCATTCGCTTGAATGGGCTGCAATCACTGGTGGTGCCGATCACCAAATGCGACATGCCGGGTAATATCTGATGCCGTTGCGAAGCAAAACATCCCAGCATTGGAATGTGTACAGCCCTGAGCGACTGCATGCCCATTCTTAGATTGGGGGGGAGGGGCCTGGATTCCACTGCTCAACAGCCTGCTTTTACCGCCCATGTGCCCTTAGGGTGTAACATGAAACATGGTCCTGTCTACAGTACCCCCCCAGCCCAATATTCCCAACCCTGTAACCAAATAGCTGTACCTCCACACACACACCGACAAATGGAGGAATAGTCTGCAGGAGCCAGAGCATTGCACCCGGGATCCACTGCTGGCCGCTGCCATGCCCTGCAGACTCCCATCCAAAGAATTCATCAAATCAATTTTGGTTTATTCATTTTTATTGCAAAAATGTAGAATAATGTCTTTAACCACTTCAGCCCCGGAAGGATTTGCCCCCTTAATGACCAGGCCATTTTTTTGCGATATGGCACTGCGTCGCTTTAACTGACAATTGCGCGGGTCGTGCGACGCTGTACCCAAACAAAATGTATGTCCTTTTTTTTCCCACAAATAGAGATTTCTTTTGGTGGTATTTGATGACCTCTGTGGTTATTTTTTGCGCTATAAACAAAAAAAAGAGTGAAAATATTGAAAAAAAAAAAAAGAAACACAATTTTTGATATGACTGATTGAATGATTATTATGATAATAACCCCCAAAAAAAATATTTCTTCATTAGTTTAGGCCAATATGTATTCTTCTACATATTTTTTGTAAACAAAAAAAAAAAAAAAAAAAAAAATCGCAAAAAGTGTATATTGATTGGTTTGCGCAAAAGTTATAGTGTCTACAAAATAGGGGGCGTATTTATGGCATTTTTATTTATTTATTTATTTTTTTTACTAGAAATTGCGGCGATCTGCGATTTTTATTGGGACTGCGACATTGCGGCGGACACATTGGACACTGATCACTAGGAACAGCAGATCTCGCTCTCCTCCCCTGACAGAACGGGGATCTGTTTGTTTACATTGACAGATCCCCGTTCTGGCTCTCTGAGGAGAGATTCGCGGGTGGCCGTCGGACATCGCTGCCCTGGCGTCGCGCCGTGGGCGTGTCCCCTATAGCTTCTTAAAGCGACCGACGTACAACTGTGGCGGCTGGTCAGCAAGTACCTTCCGCTGTAATTCTGACACGTTCCCAGCCTTTGGTCTCATACAGACACACATTCAAGAATCCCTTTTCGTATTAAATCCAAAATGGCTGCAATCGTTTTCTTTTTTAGGCTTTCTTCTATTTTCATCTGGTCATCCAGCCAGCAAGTCTGTTGTTTTTCAAAAGCTCAAGCTCTCCAGCAGAATGTATCAGTTTACATGTATGAGACAAACCTCTAAAAGTGGTTGTAAAGGCTTAAGGTTTTTTTTACCTTCATACATGCTATGCACTAAGGTAACCCCCCCAATCCATACCTGAGCCCCCCCCAATCCAGCAATGTTTACGATGGCCTCGGCTGTCCCGGCACTCTCCCTCCTCATTGGCTGAGACAGCAGTGGGAGCTCGTCGGCTCTCAGTGTTGTCAATCTCAGGCAGTACACCAATAGGGAGAGAGCTGGGGGGGGGGGGGGGGCACGGCTCTGTGTGTCTTATGGATGCATAGAGCAGCGGCTCGGAAGCAAGTAGGCAGCGGTGTCCCCAGGGCAAGCAGATTTCTCTGGGGGACACTGCTTGAGGAGGGAGGAGCCAGGAACACCGGTGGGGGACCAGAAAAGAGGAGGATCGGGGCTGCTCTCTGCAAAACCCTCGCACAGAGCAGGTAAGTAGAAAATGTCTGTTATCTTTTAAAAAAAAAAACAACAAAGCTTTAGTACCACTTTAACACTGGCCAGGGTGCTTACAATGATCAGTTTTCAATTATTGATGTAAAACCTTTATCCCAAAAGGAATAACACTGTGTTGCTGTAACTGAGCACAAAGTGTGAGCTGGGGTTTGGCTTCAATTTGTTAGTGTATTTAAATCTGCTAGTACATATAAACTCCCCCACCCTCCCAGACTAACAGTGGTGCAGTCCAAAAGGTGCCCCCCCTGTGCTCCTTCATCCAGAGTGGGGGCGCTCTAATACCGGAGGTGCGTTACTGGCAAGATCACCAGGTGAAAACAGAGAGAATGAAAAGCCTAAAAAAGAAAACGAATGCAGCCACCACATTTAATGATTGGAAAGCTGCAATATATGACATTTTTGGTATTAGATTTATTACAGCTTTAAGGTGGTATAAAACCCAAAAGTTCCCCCACCTATTCTCTGAGAAAGAAGCCCTGGGTGGCTGCATTGCTTTTCTTTGGCTTTTTTTCCCTCCGTTTTCCCCTGGTGATCTGGCCAGTAACACATCTCCTGTATTAGAGATTAGAGCGCCCCCACTCTGGATGAAGGAGCACAGCGGGGGCACAGCAGACTGTACCATTGTCAGTCCGGGGAGGGGGTGTTAGATGAATTAGCAGATTTAGATACACTAACATATTGAAGCTGAACTCCAGCTCACACTTTATAATCAAGTTACATACAGTAAACAGTTTTGTTCCTTTTGGCATAAAGGTTTTACATGAAAAAATAAAAAGATGATCACTGTAAGCACCCCTGTCAGTTTTAAAGAGGAACTGCAGTCTGCTCAAATAATTTCTAATAAAAACATCTTTTCCATTCTGAAGCTTCCCTCCAACCACTTTGCATATTATTTTATATATACTGTGATTCTGTACTTGCCAAATATGCTGCAGAAATCTCCCTCCACTGAGTCTGGCTGCAGCCATTTTCACTGTGGGCAGCTGAAGCTGCTGCCTGTTCACTTCCTGGATTTACACAGGAGGCACACCTCCAGCTCTGCAGCTTTCATTGGCCCTCTTATGACTCACCCCCCCTCCCTTCCTGGCAAACTATTACAAGAGTGAGAGAGAGCTGTGCATGATGTCATAAGCCTAGGGTCAGTGATGGCGAACCTTGGCACCCCAGATCTTTTGGAACTACATTTCCCATGATGCTCGTGCACTCTGCAGTGTAGCTGAGCATCATGGAAAATGTAGTTCCAAAACATCTGGGGGTGCCAAGGTTCACCATCACTGACCTAGGCTAATGACCAGACAAGAAACAGGAAGTGGGCCGTATAAGGGATTTACTGGCAGAGAAAAAAAAAAGTTTTACTATCCAAAGTTGAAACAACAACAAGGGCAGAAGATTTAATAGATGGAAAGATGAAAAAAAAAAAAAAAAAAATATATATATATATATAAGTGAAGGTCCGCTTTAAGTGGTTTGTCTCATCCATGTAAACTTTCATTCTGCTGGAGAGCTTGAGCTTTTGAAAAAAACAACAGACTCGCTGGCCGGATCACCAGGTGAAAAAAGGAGAAAGAAAGCCTAAGAAAGAGAAAACAAATGCAGCCATCACATCTACGAATTGGTAAGCTGCAGGGCCGGGACAAGCAAGGAGGGGGGGGGGGGGGCAGGAGGGCCGCTGCCCAGGGCACAGATGAGCAGGGGGGGGGCAAAGAATAGACGCCATTCTACGGTATGTATTATTATTATACAGGATTTATATAGCGCCAACAGTGTGCGCAGCGCTTTACAACATGGGGGTAGACAGTACAAATACAATACACTTTAATACAGTAGGAATCGGAGGGACCTGCTTCTTAGGAGCTTACAATCTAAGAGGGAAGGTCAAGAGATACAAGAGGTAATAACTGTATTATAATAAAGTATTATTATACAGGATTTATATAGTGCCAACAGTTTGTGCAGCGCTTTACAACATGGGGGCAGACAGTACACTTACATTACAATTCATACAGGAGGAATCGGAGAGAGGGGGGCGCAATTCTGGATCGTTGCCCTGGGGGCTGGATGACCCCGTCCCACTACCGGCTGCAATATAATAAAAGCTTTCGGGTTTATTACGGCTTCAATTGTCATAACTAAAACGAGACGTTTTTAGGATTTTGCGCCCGTGTGGGGGGTACATCCTCGTAGCACCCAAAAAAGTCCCAACAAGCGATGAGAACGGGGTGAATTTGCCATGCCGCGCTTTACTAGACACACCCAAAAGTGCAGTGTGATGAATGCTAAAAAAAATTTTAAAAAAAATGGAAAAAGTAACCAAAAAACACAAAAGGGGTTAATTTACTAAAATTGGGGAGCGCAAAATCTGCTGCAGCTCTGCATACAAACCAATCAGCTTCCAGCTTCTATTGTCAAAGCTTCACTGAACAATCTGAAGTTAGAAGCCGATTGGTTCCTAGGTAGAGCTGCACCAGATTTTGCACTCTCTAGTTTTTAGTAAATAAATCCCATTGGGTGCAAAGCATAAAAAAAAAAAAAAAAAAAAAAAAAGACACCGCCTTGCGGGTGCGTCCTCTCCAGCTTCCCTTCCGTTCAGCGTGATGGAGATTTAAAAGTGGCATAAAATGATGCACCAGAATCTTTCTAGAGAGCGGATTTCACCGGGTTCTACTCAACGCTGGCTAATGATGGTGACAACGGGCTGGGGGGGGGGGTCACCCCCAATAATTAAAGTAGCCTGACATTGCTCTGCAGAAGCAGCCTCAGTCTCCGGGGTCCAGGCTGCACCCTGCAGACAGATGTCCTTGTCACTCCAGACCAAACCAACTGCCATATGGGGGGGGGGGGGGGCGCTTTCCAGGGAAAATCTTTTCCTGCGCAGACCCCATAAATACTGCAGTGTATGAAGAAAGGCGCGATCACCTGCCTGATCCTCGCACACAAGGCATGCACCGCACACAACCAGCTCTCCCGATGGTGAATATTGGCCGGCGATGCCGCCTGACACCCTCCCCGGAGCTGTACGAATGGTGCAAGCCTGCATTCACCTTCAGCAGACTCCACATGGAAGCCTGATAAACATAAACAGTGGAGGGAAAGAGCGGGAGGGCTGGGCATGCCAAGAGGGGCATGGCGCACCGCAAGGCATGCAAAAGAGGCACGGCGACATCACATGCAAAGGGCGTATCAAAGGACGACGCAGGCGAGAGCCATGGAAGATTGGATGCAAAACCGCAGAGAATAGAGAGAGATACAAAGAGAGAGATACAGAGAGAGATACAAAGAGAGAGATACAAAGAGAGAGATACAGAGAGAGATACAGAGAGAGAGATACAGAGAGAGAGATACAGAGAGAGAGATACAGAGAGATATCAGAGCACTGGGGTGAGGAGGGGTATTCTAGCACTGCGCACACTGCCGGCACAACAGAAATACTCTGTAATAATAATAATAATAATAATAATCAGTGCAGAAGGTGGAGAAAAAAAAATACACAGATTTATCACCATGACCTTGGAAAAGGAAGCAAAACCCTTTATTGTTATCCACCTAAAAATAATACGAGTCGCGTACAGAACACCCCCCTCCCCTGGAGGACGCATTTCACCCACATGGGTCATCATCCAATCCACTGACACCAACAATGGGGTATAATTCCTTCCACTGACACCAATGATGGGGCACTATTCCTCCCCCTGACACCAACAATGGGGTATAATTTCTTCCACTGACACCAATGATGGGGCACTATTCCTCCCCCTGACACCAACAATAGGGAATAATTCCTTCCACTGAAACCAAATGATGGGGCACTGTTCCTCCCACTGACACCAACAATGGGGTACTATTCCTCCCACTGACACCAACAATGGGGTACTATTCCTCCCACTGACACCAACAATGGGGTACTATTCCTCCCACTGACACCAACAATGGGGTATAATTCCTCCCACTGACACCAATGATGGGGCACTTTTCCTCCCACTCACACCAACGATGGCGTATAATTCCTCCCACTGACACCAACAATTTCTTCCCTCAATACCAACAATGGGGCATGGTTTACTCCCACTGGGCACAGTCTGCCCCCTCTAAATGCTGGTTACCCCTGCCCTAGAGGAAGCTTTCAAATAATTTTTGGGTGTCCGGGAGCCCTTACCAAAACCAAATTATCAAGGGTCAATTGGAAAAATGCCCCCTACATTGGTGGCCAGTAAGAAGAATAGGCTGGGTTCACACTGGTGCGCTGCGTTGCGTTTTGGCCACAGTGTGGGTGTATGCTCAGTTTCCGGGTGTTTTACATTTGTTTTTAGCTGCGGTACCACTGACTTTTATTAGACTGTGCCACGTCTTTGGTGCGCTTTCAAAAAATGCGGCAAAAACACGCTACCTAATAGAAGTCAATGAAGTAAAAAAAAACGCACATGCATCTCTGCTGTTGCCAAAATGCAGCACACCAGTTTAAGCTCTGCCTTTCACTGGTAGCCAGTAGGAGGAAATAAACCCTTCCAAAAAGTGGTCAGTAGGAAGAATGTCCCCTTTACATTTGTGACCAGTAGAAAGAAAGAATGCCCCCCTTACACTGGTGGACAGTAACAAAAATGCACCCTAGAACTGGTAGCCAGTAGGCAGAATTAAAGCCTTATAGTGGTGAACAGTACAAAGAATCACCCTCCTACATTGATGGACAATAGGAATAATACACCCCCCCCCCTAACATTGGTGGAGAATAGGAATAATACACCCCCCCCCCGCCAACATTGGTGGCCAGTAGGAAGAATTCCCCCACTACATTAGTGGTCAGTAGAAGATTGCCTGGCCCACACACACTGGTGGCCAGTAGAAGAATGCCCCCCTTACATTAGTGGTCAGTAGAATGCCCCCCCCGCCCCCACATTAGTGGTCAGTAATGCCCCCCTACATTGGTGGTCAGTAGAATGCCCCCCCCGCCCCCACATTAGTGGTCAGTAGAAGAATGCCCCCCTACATTGGTGGTCAGTAGAAGAATGACCCCCCCTCCCCACATTGGTGGTTAGTAGAAGAATGCCCCCCCTACATTGGTGGTTAGTAGAAGAATGCCCCCCCCCCCAGGCCCACACACACATTGGTGGTCAGTAGAAGAATGCCCCCCTTACACTGGTGGTCAGTAGAAGAATGCCCCCCCCCCTACATTAGTGATCAGCAGAAGAATGCCCCCCCACCCTACATTAGTGATCAGCAGAAGAATGCCCCCCCACACATACATTGGCGGTCAGTAAACCCCCACACACACACATTGGTGGTCAGTAGAAGAATGCCCCCCTTACATTGGTGGTCAGTAGAAGAATAAACACTGGCCAAAAAATGGTAGATTTTTGTATGAACGTTCGTATGGGAAATCTCATCAGTACATCCAATAAAGCCACCAGAGACTCAAAGATCATTGAAAATACTTTGAAATGTAATTTGCTTTAACATTCGATTTTGGAATTAAGGGAATTTCCAGGAACAAAAAGCCACATTCATCGTTAGAATTTGGTTTCGGTTTTAGTTTCATTTGTTGGAGAAAAATTTTCCATCGCACTCAGATTTTTTTGTCACTATGGTTGAAAACTATTTTACCCCATTAAGCCCTCATGCACACAGGCTGTTAAAAAAACGTTATGAAAACGCCAGTATCTTTGCAGTGAATTTTTTTAACTTTTTTCAGCTTTTTTCAGCGTTTTTGCAATAGCGTTTTTTAGCGTTTTTTAGCGTTTGTGAGCGTTTTTCCGCGTTAGCGTTTTTGAGCGTTTTTTTTTTTTTCAAAAATTTTTTTTTTTTCAATGGATCAAAAACGCTAAAAAACGTTGGTGAATGACGTTTTTGAGCGTTTTTGAGCGTTTTTACAGCTGAAAAACGTCTTTCAGAACCCACTGGTCCTGGGTTTTTTTTTACAGCTTAAAAACGCCTATGCCACTTGCAGCTCAAAAACGCCTAGGTGGGCATGAAGCCATAGACTAACATAGACAAAAAAAGCTCAAAAAAGCAGCTGTAAAAACGTCCATGTGCATGAGGACTAACTGTTAGAGAATTGATCGAACATTCCGAAAAGAAAACTTTACAAACAAAATTGTACCGATGTATGTATGGCCGGTAGAAAGACGGTCTCCCTCACATTGGTGGTCGAAGTGCCTCCCTTTCAGACAACTAAGAAGATCAGTGGTGTCATGCTGCTGGCTTATCCAAGCGGAATTGGCCATTGAAGTATGCAGGCACCATCAGATGGGCAATCAGCCACAGTGCAAGGAACCTCCACCCAGCAACCTCTGGAGGAACCTCCACCCAGCAACCTCTGGAGGAACCTCCACCCAGCAACCTCTGGAGGAACCTCCACCCAGCAACCTCTGGAGGAACCTCCACCCAGCAACCTCTGGAGGAACCTCCACCCAGCAACCTCTGGAGGAACCTCCACCCAGCAACCTCTGGAGGAACCTCCACCCAGCAACCTCTGGAGGAACCTCCACCCAGCAACCTCTGGAGGAACCTTCACCCAGCAACCTCTGGAGGAACCTCCACCCAGCAACCTCTGGAGGAACCTCCACCCAGCAACCTCTGGAGGAACCTTCACCCAGCAACCTCTGGAGGAACCTTCACCCAGCAACCTCTGGAGGAACCTTCACCCAGCAACCTCTGGAGGAACCTTCACCCAGCAACCTCTGGAGGAACCTTCACCCAGCAACCTCTGGAGGAACCTCCACCCAGCAACCTCTGGAGGAACCTCCACCCAGCAACCTCTGGAGGAACCTCCACCCAGCAACCTCTGGAGGAACCTCCACCCAGCAACCTCTGGAGGAACCTCCACCCAGCAACCTCTGGAGGAACCTTCACCCAGCAACCTCTGGAGGAACCTTCACCCAGCAACCTCTGGAGGAACCTCCACCCAGCAACCTCTGGAGGAACCTCCACCCTGCAACCTCTGGAGGAACCTCCACCCTGCAACCTCTGGAGGAACCTCCACCCCGCAACCTCTGGAGGAACCCTGAGGTTCCATAGATCCCTGGCTGATGGCAAAGAGAAAATTCAGGAAACACAAGGAACCTCCACCCAGCAACCTCTGGAGGAACCCCCCACCCAGCAACCTCTGGAGGAACCCCCCCACCCAGCAACCTCTGGAGGAACCCCCCCACCCAGCAACCTCTGGAGGAACCCCCCCCACCCAGCAACCTCTGGAGGAACCTCAACCCAGCAACCTCTGGAGGAACCTCAACCCAGCAACCTCTGGAGGAACCCTGAGGTTCCATAGATCCCTGGCTGATGGCAAAGAGAAAATTCAGGAAACACAAGGAACCTCCACCCAGCAGCCTCTGGAGGAACCCCCACCCAGCAGCCTCTGGAGGAACCCTGAGGTTCCATAGATCCCTGGCTGATGGCACGAGATCTACACAGGACTGCATACAGCAAGGGACCATCTGCAGATATCTCCACCTGTTGGAAGGTCATTTGGACTTGCGATGATCACAGCCATTCACTATGTGAAAACTTTCATTATTGTTTATTGAATAATCTGAAACCTCAAAAGACAAAAATGAAAACCCGTCTATCCTAGGACTGGAGGATACATGTTCTAGCCTAGGACTGGAGGAAACATGTTCTAGCCTAGGACTGGAGGAAACATGTTCTAGCCTAGGACTGGAGGAAACATGTTCTAGCCTAGGACTGGAGGAAACATGTTCTAGCCTAGGACTGGAGGAAACATGTTCTAGCCTAGGACTGGAGGAAACATGTTCTAGCCTAGGACTGGAGGAAACATGTTCTAGCCTAGGACTGGAGGAAACATGTTCTAGCCTAGGACTGGAGGAAACATGTTCTAGCCTAGGACTGGAGGAAACATGTTCTAGCCTAGGACTGGAGGAAACATGTTCTAGCCTAGGACTGGAGGAAACATGTTCTAGCCTAGGACTGGAGGAAACATGTTCTAGCCTAGGACTGGAGGAAACATGTTCTAGCCTAGGACTGGAGGAAACATGTTCTAGCCTAGGACTGGAGGAAACATGTTCTAGCCTAGGACTGGAGGATACATGTTCTAGCCTAGGACTGGAGGATACATGTTCTAGCCTAGGACTGGAGGATACATGTTCTAGCCTAGGACTGGAGGATACATGTACTAGCCTAGGACTGGAGGATACATGTTCTAGCCTAGGACTGGAGGATACATGTTCTAGCCTAGGACTGGAGGATACATGTTCTAGCCTAGGACTGGAGGATACATGTTCTAGCCTAGGACTGGAGGATACATGTTCTAGCCTAGGACTGGAGGATACATGTTCTAGCCTAGGACTGGAGGATACATGTTCTAGCCTAGGACTGGAGGATACATGTTCTAGCCTAGGACTGGAGGATACATGTTCTAGCCTAGGACTGGAGGATACATGTTCTAGCCTAGGACTGGAGGATACATGTTCTAGCCTAGGACTGGAGGATACATGTTCTAGCCTAGGACTGGAGGATACATGTTCTAGCCTAGGACTGGAGGATACATGTTCTAGCCTAGGACTGGAGGATACATGTTCTAGCCTAGGACTGGAGGATACATGTTCTAGCCTAGGACTGGAGGATACATGTTCTAGCCTAGGACTGGAGGATACATGTTCTAGCCTAGGACTGGAGGATACATGTTCTAGCCTAGGACTGGAGGATACATGTTCTAGCCTAGGACTGGAGGATACATGTTCTAGCCTAGGACTGGAGGATACATGTTCTAGCCTAGGACTGGAGGATACATGTTCTAGCCTAGGAATGGAGGATACATGTTCTAGCCTAGGACTGGAGGATACATGTTCTAGCCTAGGACTGGAGGATACATGTTCTAGCCTAGGACTGGAGGATACATGTTCTAGCCTAGGACTGGAGGATACATGTTCTAGCCTAGGAATGGAGGATACATGTTCTAGCCTAGGACTAGAGGATACATGTTCTAGCCTAGGACTGGAGGATACATGTTCTAGCCTAGGACTGGAGGATACATGTTCTAGCCTAGGACTGGAGGATACATGTTCTAGCCTAGGACTGGAGGATACATGTTCTAGCCTAGGACTGGAGGATACATGGGCTGTTGATGGTTCGTATCAATCATACATTTCTCTGCTAGGCAAAGGACACATGACAAGGCCAAGGCTGGAGACATCTCCAGGGATGCAGGAATTCCATTACAGACCATGTGAAGTGACAGGGTGACACATGTGACAGAACAAAGCAAACAAAACACAAGGCTGGGACATTGCAGGTTTAACTTAACAATGCATGTCATGGGCCCCCAACCATGGAGATCGGGGTGCCAGGAAGGGACATAGTGGGGACAATGAGGGCAATGTGAATGGCACCAGCAGGATCTGCAATATGATAAGGCCGGCCTGGCATCTACCAGGAATATGTCCCTAGATACAGCTCTCACTATTCATATACACTATATGCAGTACATAAGAGAACATACATTGCAGTCATCTCCAGAGAGGATCCGAGAGCAGACCGGGCACACCGTCCTCCCCCATCACTCCATACATCACCACTGTATACAGGCCCCCCCCTACTAAGAGTTGCATGTGCCAGGCTGTATACCCCTCATATACAAGCTGTATACCCCCTCCGTATACCAGGCTGTATGCCCCCTCTATATACCAGGCTGTATACCCCCTCCATATACCAGGCTGTAGCGCCCCCCTCCATATACCAGGCTGTATACCCCCTCTATATACCAGGCTGTATACCCCCTCTATATACCAGGCTGTATACCCCCTCTATATACCAGGCTGTATACCCCCTCTATATACCAGGCTGTATACCCCCTCTATATACCAGGCTGTATACCCCCTCTATATACCAGGCTGTATACTCCCTCTATATACCAGGCTGTATACTCCCTCTATATACCAGGCTGTATACTCCCTCTATATACCAGGCTGTATACCCCCTCTATATACCAGGCTGTATACCCCCTCTATATACCAGGCTGTATACCCCCTCTATATACCAGGCTGTATACCCCCTCTATATACCAGGCTGTATACCCCCTCTATATATCAGGCTGTATACTCCCTCTATATACCAGGCTGTATACCCCCTCTATATACCAGGCTGTATACCCCCTCTATATACCAGGCTGTATACCCCCTCCATATACCAGGCTGTATACCCCCTCTATATACCAGGCTGTATACCCCCTCTATATACCAGGCTGTATACCCCCTCTATATACCAGGCTGTATACCTCCTCTATATACCAGGCTGTATACCTCCTCTATATACCAGGCTGTATACCCCCTCCATATACCAGGCTGTATACCCCCTCTATATACCAGGCTGTATACCCTCTCCATATACCAGGCTGTATACCCCCTCCATATACCAGGCTGTATACCCGCTCCATATACCAGGCTGTATACCCCCTCCATATACCAGGCTGTATACCCGCTCCATATACCAGGCTGTATACCCCCTCCATATACCAGGCTGTATACCCCCTCTATATACCAGGCTGTATACCCCCTCTATATACCAGGCTGTATACCCCCTCTATATACCAGGCTGTATACTCCCTCTATATACCAGGCTGTATACCCTCTCCATATACCAGGCTGTATACCCTCTCTATATACCAGGCTGTATACCCGCTCCATATACCAGGCTGTATACCCCCTCTATATACCAGGCTGTATACCCTCTCCATATACCAGGCTGTATACCCCCTCCATATACCAGGCTGTATACCCGCTCCATATACCAGGCTGTATACCCCCTCCATATACCAGGCTGTATACCCGCTCCATATACCAGGCTGTATACCCCCTCCATATACCAGGCTGTATACCCGCTCCATATACCAGGCTGTATACCCCCTCCATATACCAGGCTGTATACTCCCTCTATATACCAGGCTGTATACTCCCTCCATATACCAGGCTGCATACTCCCTCTATATACCAGGCTGTATACCCTCTCCATATACCAGGCTG
Organism: Lithobates septentrionalis; assembly: GCA_037952835.1. Lineage (NCBI taxonomy): Eukaryota > Metazoa > Chordata > Amphibia > Anura > Ranidae > Lithobates > Lithobates septentrionalis. The sequence continues at coordinate 32,227 of JBBDGP010003017.1, forward strand.
TATACCCTCTCCATATACCAGGCTGTATACCCGCTCCATATACCAGGCTGTATACCCCCTCTATATACCAGGCTGTATACCCTCTCCATATACCAGGCTGTATACCCTCTCTATATACCAGGCTGTATACCCCCTCTATATACCAGGCTGTATACCCCCTCTATATACCAGGCTGTATACCCCCTCTATATACCAGGCTGTATACCCCCTCTATATACCAGGCTGTATACTCCCTCTATATACCAGGCTGTATACCCTCTCCATATACCAGGCTGTATACCCTCTCTATATACCAGGCTGTATACCCGCTCCATATACCAGGCTGTATACCCCCTCTATATACCAGGCTGTATACCCTCTCCATATACCAGGCTGTATACCCCCTCCATATACCAGGCTGTATACCCGCTCCATATACCAGGCTGTATACCCCCTCCATATACCAGGCTGTATACCCGCTCCATATACCAGGCTGTATACCCCCTCCATATACCAGGCTGTATACCCCCTCTATATACCAGGCTGTATACCCCCTCTATATACCAGGCTGTATACCCCCTCTATATACCAGGCTGTATACCCCCTCTATATACCAGGCTGTATACCCCCTCTATATACCAGGCTGTATACTCCCTCTATATACCAGGCTGTATACCCTCTCCATATACCAGGCTGTATACCCTCTCTATATACCAGGCTGTATACCCGCTCCATATACCAGGCTGTATACCCCCTCTATATACCAGGCTGTATACCCTCTCCATATACCAGGCTGTATACCCCCTCCATATACCAGGCTGTATACCCGCTCCATATACCAGGCTGTATACCCCCTCCATATACCAGGCTGTATACCCGCTCCATATACCAGGCTGTATACCCCCTCCATATACCAGGCTGTATACTCCCTCTATATACCAGGCTGTATACCCTTCTCCATATACCAGAATGTAGCGCCCCCTCCCGCACAGAGGGGTACACATGCCAAGTACTATGCCCCTTTGAAGCCAGGCTGTGCCATCCTCCGTGCCCTGTATAGACCACCCTGTACCCCCCATACACGGACATCAGTAGGGCTCAGTGTGGGGACTCACCCGGTCCCGGGCTCGGGGGGTCTCCGGTGATCAGATTCAGCTGTCTCTCTGTGCGGATCCCGGGAGGTGGGCGGAGCTGGACACACACAGGGCGGTAGGGAGGGGCGGAGACCCGGGAGATCGCTCTATACCGGACACACCGATCCCTCCATCCACACACATCACCATTTGTCTGTCTGTGTTTTTTTTTTGTAGGCACGTAGCATGGGAAAGACGAACCCCCTCCTCCACCAATCACAGGTCGTGGGTCTGCACATAGGGGAGGAGCCCGGGGCGGGGCCAAGGCATAGGCTGGGATAGAAAAAGCCAGACTCATTCACTGAAACTGACTGAGATCCTGGAGGGATCATCTATAGGCAGACAGTGATCATCTATAGAGGGACAGTGATCATCTATAGAGGGACAGTGATCATCTATAGAGGGACAGTGATCATCTATAGAGGGACAGTGATCATCTATAGAGGGACAGTGATCATCTATAGAGGGACAGTGGTCATCTATAGAGGAACAGTGATCATCTATAGAGGGACAGTGATCATCTATAGAGGGACAGTGATCATCTATAGAGGGACAGTGATCATCTATAGAGGGACAGTGATCATCTATAGGCAGACAGTGATCATCTATAGAGGGACAGTGATCATCTATAGAGGGACAGTGATCATCTATAGGCAGACAGTGATCATCTATAGAGGGACAGTGATCATCTATAGAGGGACAGTGATCATCTATAGGCAGACAGTGATCATCTATAGAGGGACAGTGATCATCTATAGAGGGACAGTGATCATCTATAGAGGGACAGTGATCATCTATAGAGGGACAGTGATCATCTATAGAGGGACAGTGGTCATCTATAGAGGGACAGTGATCATCTATAGAGGGACAGTGATCATCTATAGAGGGACAGTGATCATCTATAGAGGGACAGTGATCATCTATAGAGGGACAGTGATCATCTATAGGCAGACAGTGATCATCTATAGAGGGACAGTGATCATCTATAGAGGGACAGTGATCATCTATAGAGGGACAGTGATCATCTATAGAGGGACAGTGATCATCTATAGGCAGACAGTGATCATCTATAGAGGGACAGTGATCATCTATAGAGGGACAGTGATCATCTATAGAGGGACAGTGATCATCTATAGGCAGACAGTGATCATCTATAGAGGGACAGTGATCATCTATAGAGGGACAGTGGTCATCTATAGAGGGACAGTGATCATCTATAGAGGGACAGTGATCATCTATAGAGGGACAGTGATCATCTATAGAGGGACAGTGATCATCTATAGAGGGACAGTGGTCATCTATAGAGGGACAGTGATCATCTATAGAGGGACAGTGATCATCTATAGAGGGACAGTGATCATCTATAGAGGGACAGTGATCATCTATAGAGGGACAGTGATCATCTATAGAGGGACAGTGATCATCTATAGAGGGACAGTGATCATCTATAGGCGGACAGTGATCATCTATAGAGGGACAGTGATCATCTATAGAGGGACAGTGATCATCTATAGAGGGACAGTGATCATCTATAGAGGGACAGTGATCATCTATAGGCAGACAGTGATCATCTATAGAGGGACAGTGATCATCTATAGAGGGACAGTGATCATCTATAGAGGGACAGTGGTCATCTATAGAGGGACAGTGATCATCTATAGAGGGACAGTGATCATCTATAGAGGGACAGTGGTCATCTATAGAGGAACAGTGATCATCTATAGAGGGACAGTGATCATCTATAGAGGGACAGTGATCATCTATAGAGGGACAGTGATCATCTATAGGCAGACAGTGATCATCTATAGAGGGACAGTGATCATCTATAGAGGGACAGTGATCATCTATAGGCAGACAGTGATCATCTATAGAGGGACAGTGATCATCTATAGAGGGACAGTGATCATCTATAGGCAGACAGTGATCATCTATAGAGGGACAGTGATCATCTATAGAGGGACAGTGATCATCTATAGAGGGACAGTGATCATCTATAGAGGGACAGTGGTCATCTATAGAGGGACAGTGATCATCTATAGAGGGACAGTGATCATCTATAGAGGGACAGTGATCATCTATAGAGGGACAGTGATCATCTATAGAGGGACAGTGATCATCTATAGAGGGACAGTGGTCATCTATAGAGGGACAGTGATCATCTATAGAGGGACAGTGATCATCTATAGAGGGACAGTGATCATCTATAGAGGGACAGTGATCATCTATAGAGGGACAGTGATCATCTATAGAGGGACAGTGATCATCTATAGAGGGACAGTGATCATCTATAGAGGGACAGTGATCATCTATAGGCAGACAGTGATCATCTATAGAGGGACAGTGATCATCTATAGAGGGACAGTGATCATCTATAGAGGGACAGTGATCATCTATAGAGGGACAGTGATCATCTATAGGCAGACAGTGATCATCTATAGAGGGACAGTGATCATCTATAGAGGGACAGTGATCATCTATAGAGGGACAGTGATCATCTATAGAGGGACAGTGATCATCTATAGGCAGACAGTGATCATCTATAGAGGGACAGTGATCATCTATAGAGGGACAGTGGTCATCTATAGAGGGACAGTGATCATCTATAGAGGGACAGTGATCATCTATAGAGGGACAGTGGTCATCTATAGAGGGACAGTGATCATCTATAGAGGGACAGTGATCATCTATAGAGGGACAGTGATCATCTATAGAGGGACAGTGATCATCTATAGAGGGACAGTGATCATCTATAGAGGGACAGTGGTCATCTATAGAGGGACAGTGATCATCTATAGAGGGACAGTGATCATCTATAGAGGGACAGTGATCATCTATAGGCAGACAGTGATCATCTATAGAGGGACAGTGATCATCTATAGAGGGACAGTGATCATCTATAGAGGGACAGTGATCATCTATAGAGGGACAGTGATCATCTATAGGCAGACAGTGATCATCTATAGAGGGACAGTGATCATCTATAGAGGGACAGTGATCATCTATAGAGGGACAGTGATCATCTATAGAGGGACAGTGGTAATCTATAGAGGGACAGTGATCATCTATAGAGGGACAGTGATCATCTATAGAGGGACAGTGGTCATCTATAGAGGGACAGTGATCATCTATAGAGGGACAGTGATCATCTATAGAGGGACAGTGGTCATCTATAGAGGGACAGTGATCATCTATAGAGGGACAGTGATCATCTATAGAGGGACAGTGGTCATCTATAGAGGGACAGTGATCATCTATAGAGGGACAGTGATCATCTATAGAGGGACAGTGGTCATCTATAGAGGAACAGTGATCATCTATAGAGGGACAGTGATCATCTATAGAGGGACAGTGATCATCTATAGAGGGACAGTGATCATCTATAGAGGGACAGTGGTCATTTATAGAGGGACAGTGATCATCTATAGATAGACAGTGATCATCTATAGAGGGACAGTGATCACCCACACACAGACAGTGATCATCTATGGACAGTGATCATCTACAGACAGACAGTGATCATCTATAGAGGGACAGTGATCATCCACACACAGACAGTGATCATCTATGGACAGACAGTGATCATCCTCAGAGGGACAGTGATCATCTACAGAGGGACAGTGATCATCTGTAAACAGACAGTGATCATCTACAGAGGGACAGTGATCATCCACACACAGACAGTGATCATCTATGGACAGACAGTGATCATCCACAGAGGGACAGTGATCCTCTACAGAGGGACAGTGATCATCTGTAAACAGACAGTGATCATCTACAGAGGGACAGTGATCATCCACACACAGACTGTGATCATCTATAGAGGGACAGTGATCATCCGCACACAGACAGTGATCATCTATGGACAGACAGTGATCATCTATAGAGGGACAGTGATCATCCACACACAGACAGTGATCATCTATAGACAGACATTGATCAGCTACACACAGACAGTGATAATCCACACACAGACAGTGATCATCTATAGAGGGACAGTGATAATCCACACACAGACAGTGATCATCTACACACAGACAGTGATCATTAGGGATGAGCTTCGAGTTCGAGTCGAACTCATGTTCGACTCGAACATTGGCTGTTCGCAAGTTCGCCGAAGAGCGAACAATTTGGGGTGTTTGCGGCAAATTCGAATGCCGCGGAACACCCTTTAAAAGTCTATGGGAGAAATCAAAAGTGCTAATTTTAAAGGCTAATATGCAAGTTATTGTCATAAAAAGTGTTTGGAGACCAGGGTCCTGCCCCAGGGGACATGGATCAATGCAAAAAAAAGTTTTAAAAACGGCCGTTTTTTCAGGAGCAGTGATTTTAATAATGCTTAAAGTCAAACAATAAAAGTGTAATATCCCTTTAAATTTCGTACCTGGGGGGTGTCTATAGTATGCCTGTAAAGGGGCGCATGTTTCCCGTGTTTAGAACAGTCTGACAGCAAAATGACATTTTGAAGGAAAAAACTCATTTAAAACTACCCGCGGCTATTGCATTGCCGACAATACACATAGAAGTTCATTGATAAAAACGGCATGGGAATTCCCCAAAGGGGAACCCCGAACCAAAATTTAAAAAAAAAATGACGTGGGAGTCCCCCTAAATTCCATACCAGACCTGAAGGGATTTTAAGGGGAACCCCGCGCCAAAAAAAAAAAAAACGGCGTGGGGTCCCCCCAAAAATCCATACCAGACCCTTATCTGAGCACGCAACGTGGCAGGCCGCAGGAAAAGATGGGGGGACGAGAGTGCGGCCCCCCCCCTCCTGAACCGTACCAGGCCACATGCCCTCAACATTGGGAGGGTGCTTTGGGGTAGCCCCCCAAAACAACATGGGGGCTTGTCCCCATGTTGATGAGGACAAGGGCCTCATCCCCACAACCCCTGCCCTCCCAATGTTGAGGGCATGTGGCCTGGTACGGTTCAGGAGGGGGGCCGCACTCTCGTCCCCCCCTCTTTTCCTGCGGCCTGCCAGGTTGCGTGCTCGGATAAGGGTCTGGTATGGATTTTTGGGGGGACCCCACGCCGTTTTTTTTTTTTTTTGGCGCGGGGTTCCCCTTAAAATCCATACCAGACCTGAAGGGTCTGATATGGAATTTAGGGGGAACCCCACGTCATTTTTTTAAAAAAATTTTGGCCGGGGTTCCCCTTAATAGCCATACCAGACCTGAAGGGCCTGGTATGGAATTTAGGGGGACTCCCACGTCATTTTTTTTTTAAATTTTGGTTCGGGGTTCCCCTTTGGGGAATTCCCATGCCGTTTTATCAATGAACTTCTATGTGTATTGTCGGCAATGCAATAGTCGCGGGTAGTTTTAAATGAGTTTTTTCCTTCAAAATGTCATTTTGCTGTCAGACTGTTCTAAACACAGGAAACATGCGCCCCTTTACAGGCATACTATAGACACCCCCCAGGTACGAAATTTAAAGGGATATTACACTTTTATTGTTTGACTTTAAGCATTATTAAAATCACTGCTCCTGAAAAAACGGCAGTTTTTAAAACTTTTTTTTGCATTGATTCATGTCCCCTGGGGCAGGACCCAGGTCCCCAAACACTTTTTATGCCAATAACTTGCATATAAGCCTTTAAAATTAGCACTTTTGATTATTCATGTTCGTGTCCCATAGACTTTAACGGTGTTCGCGTGTTCGAACGAACTTTTTTCCTGTTCGCATGTTCTGGTGCGATCCGAACAGGGGGGTGTTCGGCTCATCCCTAGTGATCATCTATAGACAGTGATCATCTATAGAGGGACAGTGATCACCCACACACAGACAGTGATTATCTATAGACGGTGATCATCTATAGACAGACAGTGATCATCCACACACAGACAGTGAATATCTATAGACAGACAGTGATCATCTACACACAGATAGTGATCATCCACAGAGGGACAGTGATCATCTACAGAGGGACAGTGGTTGTCTATAGACAGACAGTGATAATCCACACACATACAGTGATCATCTATAGACAGACAGTGATAATCTATAGACAGACAGTGATCATCTATAGAGGGACAGTGATCATCCACACACAGATAGTGATCATCTGTAGACAGTGATCATCTATAGACAGACAGTGATCATCTATAGACAGACAGTGATCATCTACACACAGACAGTGATCATCCACAGAGGGACAGTGATCATCTACAGAGGGACAGTGATCATCTATAGACAGACAGTGATAATCCACACATAGAAAGTGACCATCTATAGACATACAGTGATCATCTATAGAGGGACAGTGATCACACACACAGACAGTGATCATCTATAGACAAACAGTGATCATCTATAGACAGACAGTGATCATCTACAGAGGGACAGTGATCATCTACAGAGGGACAGTGATCATCTATAGACAGACAGTGATAATCCACACATAGAAAGTGACCATCTATAGACATACAGTGATCATCTATAGAGGGACAGTGATCACACACACAGACAGTGATCATCTATAGACAAACAGTGATCATCTATAGACAGACAGTGATCATCTACAGAGGGACAGTGATCATCTACAGAGGGACAGTGATCATCTGTAAACAGACAGTGATCATCTATAGACAGACAATGATCATCCACACACAGACAGTGATCATCCACACACAGACAGTGACCATCCACAGAGGGACAGTGATCATCTATAGACAGACAGTGATCATCTACACACAGACAGTGATCATCTACAGAGGGACAGTGATCATCTATAGACAGACAGTGGTCATCTATAGACAGACAGTGATCATCCGCACACAGACAGTGATCATCTATAGACAGACAGTGATCATCCACACACAGATAGTGATCATCTACACACAGACAGTGATCATCCACATAGGGACAGTGATCATCTACAGAGGGACAGTGATCATCTATAAACAGACCATGATCATCTATAGACAGACAGTGATCACCTACACACAGACAGTGAACATCCACAGAGGGACAGTGATCATCTACAGAGGGACAGTGATCATCTATAGACAGACAGTGATCATCTATAGACAGACAGTGATCATCTATAGAGGGACAGTGATCATCTATAGAGGGACAGTGATCACCCACACACAGTGATCATCTATAGTCAGACAGTGATCATCTATAGACAGACAGTGATCATCCACACACAGACAGTGATCATCTATAGTCAGACAGTGATCATCTATAGACAGACAGTAATCATCCACAGAGGGACAGTGATCATCTATAGACAGACAGTGATAATCCACACACAGACAGTGACCACCTATAGGCAGACAGTGATCATCCATAGAGGGACAGTGATCACCCACATACAGACAGTGATCATCTATAGACAGACAGTGATCATCTACACACACACAGTGATTATCTATAGACAGTGATCATCTATAGGCAGACATTGATCATCCACACACAGACAGTGATAATCTATAGACAGACAGTGATCATCTATAGAGGGGCAGTGATTATCCACACACAGACAGTGATCATCTATAGACAGTGATCATCTATAGACAGACAGTGATTATCTATGGACAGACAGTGATCATCTATAGACAGACAGTGATCATCCACACACAGACAGTGATCATCTACACACAGACAGTGATCATCCACAGAGGGACAGTGATCATCTATAGACAGTGATCATCTATAGACAGACAGTGAATATCTATAGACAGACAGTGATCATCTACACACAGACAGTGATCATCCACAATCAGACAGTGATCATCCACAGAGGGACAGTGATCATCTATAGACAGTGATCATCTATAGACAGACAGTGAATATCTATAGACAGACAGTGATCATCTACACACAGACAGTGATCATCCACAATCAGACAGTGATCATCCACAGAGGGACAGTGATCATCTATAGACAGACAGTGATCATCTATAGAGGGACAGTGATCATCTACACACAGACAGTGATCATCTATAGACAGACAGTGGTCATCTATAGACAGACAGTGATCATCCGCACACAGACAGTGATCATCTATAGACAGACAGTGATCATCCACACACAGACAGTGATCATCTACACACAAACAGTGATCATCCACATAGGGACAGTGATCATCTACAGAGGGACAGTGATCATCTATAAACAGACCATGATCATCTATAGACAGACAGTGATCACCTACACACAGACAGTGAACATCCACAGAGGGACAGTGATCATCTATAGACAGACAGTGATCATCTATAGACAGACAGTGATCATCTATAGAGGGACAGTGATCACCCACACACAGTGATCATCTATAGTCAGACAGTGATCATCTATAGACAGACAGTGATCATCCACACACAGACAGTGATCATCTATAGTCAGACAGTGATCATCTATAGACAGACAGTAATCATCCACAGAGGGACAGTGATCATCTATAGACAGACAGTGATAATCCACACACAGACAGTGACCATCTATAGGCAGACAGTGATCATCCATAGAGGGACAGTGATCACCCACATACAGACAGTGATCATCTATAGACAGACATTGATCATCTACACACACACAGTGATTATCTATAGACAGTGATCATCTATAGGCAGACAGTGATCATCCACAGAGGGACAGTGATCATCTATAGACAGTGATCATCTATAGACAGACAGTGAATATCTATAGACAGACAGTGATCATCTACACACAGACAGTGATCATCCACAATCAGACAGTGATCATCCACAGAGGGACAGTGATCATCTATAGACAGACAGTGATCATCTATAGAGGGACAGTAAACATCTACAGAGGGACAGTGATCATCTATAGACAGTGATCATCTATAGACAGACAGTGATCATCCACACACAGACAGTGATCATCTATAGACAGAAAGTGATCACCCACACACAGACAGTGATCATCCACAATCAGACAGTGATCATCCACAGAGGCACAGTGATCATCTATAGACAGACAGTGATCATCTATGGATAGACAGTGATCATCTATGCACAGACAGTGATCATTTATAGACAGACAGTGATCATCTATAGAGGGACAGTGATCATCCACACACAGATAGTGATCATCTATAGACAGACAGTGATCATCCCCACACAGACAGTGATCATCTATAGACGGACAGTGATCACCCACACACAGACAGTAATCATCTACACACAGACAGTGATCATCTACAGAGGGACAGTGATCATCCACACACAGACAGTGATCATCTATAGATAGACAGTGATCATCCACACACAGACAGTAATTATCTATAGACAGACAGTGATCATTTATAGACAGACAGTGATCATCTACACACAGACAGTGATCATTTATAGACAGACAGTGATCATCTATAGAGGGACAGTGATCATCCACACACAGACAGTGATCATCTATAGACAAACAGTGATCATCTATAGACAGTGATCATCTATAGACAGACAGTGATTATCTATGGACAGACAGTGATCATCTATAGACAAACAGTGATCATCTATAGACAAACAGTGATCATCTATAGACAGTGATCATCTATAGACAGACAGTGATTATCTATGGACAGACAGTGATCATCTATAGACAGACAGTGATCATCCACACACAGACAGTGATCATCTACACACAGACAGTGATCATCCACAGAGGGACAGTGATCATCTATAGACAGTGATCATCTATAGACAGACAGTGAATATCTATAGACAGACAGTGATCATCTACACACAGACAGTGATCATCCACAATCAGACAGTGATCATCCACAGAGGGACAGTGATCATCTATAGACAGACAGTGATCATCTATAGAGGGACAGTGATCATCTACACACAGACAGTGATCATCTATAGACAGACAGTGGTCATCTATAGACAGACAGTGATCATCCGCACACAGACAGTGATCATCTATAGACAGACAGTGATCATCCACACACAGACAGTGATCATCTACACACAAACAGTGATCATCCACATAGGGACAGTGATCATCTACAGAGGGACAGTGATCATCTATAAACAGACAGTGATCACCTACACACAGACAGTGAACATCCACAGAGGGACAGTGATCATCTATAGACAGACAGTGATCATCTATAGACAGACAGTGATCATCTATAGAGGGACAGTGATCACCCACACACAGTGATCATCTATAGTCAGACAGTGATCATCTATAGACAGACAGTGATCATCCACACACAGACAGTGATCATCTATAGTCAGACAGTGATCATCTATAGACAGACAGTAATCATCCACAGAGGGACAGTGATCATCTATAGACAGACAGTGATAATCCACACACAGACAGTGACCATCTATAGGCAGACAGTGATCATCCATAGAGGGACAGTGATCACCCACATACAGACAGTGATCATCTATAGACAGACAGTGATCATCTACACACACACAGTGATTATCTATAGACAGTGATCATCTATAGGCAGACAGTGATCATCCACAGAGGGACAGTGATCATCTATAGACAGTGATCATCTATAGACAGACAGTGAATATCTATAGACAGACAGTGATCATCTACACACAGACAGTGATCATCCACAATCAGACAGTGATCATCCACAGAGGGACAGTGATCATCTATAGACAGACAGTGATCATCTATAGAGGGACAGTAAACATCTACAGAGGGACAGTGATCATCTATAGACAGTGATCATCTATAGACAGACAGTGATCATCCACACACAGACAGTGATCATCTATAGACAGACAGTGATCACCCACACACAGACAGTGATCATCCACAATCAGACAGTGATCATCCACAGAGGGACAGTGATCATCTATAGACAGACAGTGATCATCTATGGATAGACAGTGATCATCTATGCACAGACAGTGATCATTTATAGACAGACAGTGATCATCTATAGACAGACAGTGATCATCCACACACAGATAGTGATCATCTATAGACAGACAGTGATCATCCCCACACAGACAGTGATCATCTATAGACGGACAGTGATCACCCACACACAGACAGTAATCATCTACACACAGACAGTGATCATCTACAGAGGGACAGTGATCATCCACACACAGACAGTGATCATCTATAGATAGACAGTGATCATCCACACACAGACAGTAATTATCTATAGACAGACAGTGATCATTTATAGACAGACAGTGATCATCTACACACAGACAGTGATCATTTATAGACAGACAGTGATCATCTATAGAGGGACAGTGATCATCCACACACAGACAGTGATCATCTATAGACAAACAGTGATCATCCACACACAGTCAGTGATCATCTATAGACAGACAGTGATTATCCACACACAGACAGTGATCATCTATAGACAGACAGTGATCATCTAAACACAGACAGTGATCATCCACAGAGTGACAGTGATCATCTACTGAGGGACAGTGATAATCTATAGACAGACAGTGATCATCTATAGACAGACAGTGATAATCCACATACATACAGTGATCATCTATAGACAGACAGTGATCATCCACACACCGACAGTGATTATCTATAGACAGTGATTATCTATAGGCAGACATTGATTATCTATAGACAGATAGTGATCATCCACACACAGACAGTGATCATCTACACACAGACAGTGATCATCCACAGAGGGACAATGATCATCTATAGAGGGACAGTGATCATCCACACACAGACAGTGATCATCTATAGATAGACAGTGATCATCCACACACAGACAGTGATTATCTATAGACAGACAGTGATCATCTATAGACAGACAGTGATCATCTACACACAGACAGTGATCATCTATAGACAGACAGTGATCATCTATAGAGGGACAGTGATCATCCACACACAGATAGTGATCATCTATAGACAGACAGTGATCATCCACACACAGACAGTGATCATCTATAGACAGTGATCATCTATAGAGGGACAGTGATCATCCACACACAGATAGTGATCATCTATAGACAGACAGTGATCATCCACACACAGACAGTGAATATCTATAGACAGACAGTGATCATCTACACACAGATAGTGATCATCCACACAGGGATAGTGATCATCCACAGAGGGACAGTGATCATCTATGTACAGCCAGAGATCATCTGCAAAGGGACAGTTGTCGTCTATAGACAGACAGTGATAATCCACACACATACAGTGATAATCCACACACAGACAGTGATCATCTATAGACAGACAGTGATCATCTATAGACAGACAGTGATCACCTACACACAGACAGTGAACATCCACAGAAGGACAGTGATAATCTACAGAGGGACAGTGATCATCCACACACAGACAGTGATCATCTATAGACAGACAGTGATCATCTATAGAGGCACAGTGATCATCTATAGACAGACAGTGATCATCTATAGAGGGAAAGTGATGATCTATAGACAGACAGTGATCATCTACAGACAGACAGTGATCATCTACACACAGACAGCGATCATCTGTAGACAGACAGAGATCATCTATAGACAGACAGTGATCACCCACAAACAGACAGTGATCATCTATAGCCAGACAGTGATCATCCACACACAGACAGTGATCATCTACAGACAGACAGTAATCATCTATAGACAGTGATCATCCACAAACAGACAGTGATTATCTATAGACGGTGATCATCTACACACAGACAGTGATCATCCACATAGGGACAGTGATCATCTACAGAGGGACAGTGATCATCTATAAACAGACCGTGATCACCTATAGACAGACAGTGATCATCCACACACAAACAGTGATCATCTATAGACAGACAGTGATCACCTACACACAGACAGTGAACATCAACAGAGGGACAGTGATCATCTACAGAGGGACAGTGATCATCTATAGACAGAGAGTGATCTTCTACACACAGATAGTGAGCATCCACAGATGGACAGTGATCATCTATAGACAGACAGTGATCATCTATAGACAGACAGTGATCATCTATAGAGGGACAGTGATCATCCACACACAGTGATCATCTATAGTCAGACAGTGATCATCTATAGACAGACAGTGATCATCCACACACAGACAGTGATCATCTATAGACAGACAGTGATAATCCACACACAGACAGTGACCATCTATAGAGAGACAGTGATCATCCATAGAGGGACAGTGATCACCCACATACAGACAGTGATCATCTACACACAGACAGTGATCATCTACACACACACACACACACAGTGATTATCTATAGACAGTGATCATCTACACACAGACAGTGATCATCCACACACACACACACAGTGATTATCTATAGACAGTGATCATCTATAGGCAGACAGTGATCATCTATAGACAGACAGTGATCATCCACACACAGACAGTGATAATCTATAGACAGACAGTGATCATCTATAGAGGGGCAGTGATCATCCACACACAGACAGTGATCATCTATAGACAGTGATCATCTATAGACAGACAGTGATTATCTATGGACAGACAGTGATCATCTATAGACAGACAGTGATCATCCACACACAGACAGTGATCATCCACAGAGGGACAGTGATCATCTACAGAGGGACAGTGATCATCCACAGAGGGACAGTGATCATCTACAGAGGGACAGTGATCATCTATAGACAGACAGTGATCATCTACACACAGACAATGATCATCCACAGAGGGACAGTGATCATCTACAGAGGGACAGTGATCATCTATAGACAGACTGTGAATATCTATAGACAGACAGTGATCATCTACACACAGACAGTGATCATCCACAATCAGACAGTGATCATCCACAGAGGGACAGTGATCATCTACAGAGGGACAGTGATCATCTATAGACAGACAGACAGTGATCATCTATAGACAGACAGTGATCATCCACACACAGACAGTGATCATCTATAGACAGACAGTGATCATCCACACACAGACAGTGATCATCCACACACAGACAGTGATCATCCACACACAGACAGTGATCATCCACAATCAGACAGTGATCATCCACAGAGGGACAGTGATCATCTATATACAGACAGTGATCATCTATAGACAGACAGTGATCATCCACAATCAGACAGTGATCATCCACAGAGGGACAGTGATCATCTATAGACAGACAGTGATAATCCACACACAGTGACCATCTATAGACAGATAGTGATCATCTATTTAGGGACAGTGATCACCCACACACAGACAGTGATCATCTATAGACAGTGATCATCCACACACAGTGCGATCATCTATAGGCAGACAGTGATCATCTAAACACAGACAGTGATCATCCACAGAGTGACAGTGATCATCTACAGAGGGACAGTGATCATCTATAGACAGACAGTGATCATCCACATACATACAGTGATCATCAACACACCGAAAGTGAATATCTATAGACAGTGATCATCTATAGGCAGACATTGATTATCTATAGGCAGACAGTGATCATCCACACACAGACAGTAATTATCTATAGACAGACAGTGATCATCTACACACAGACAGTGATCATCTATAGGCAGACAGTGATCATCTATAGAGGGACAGTGATCATCCACACACAGACAGTGATCATCTATAGACAGACAGTGATCATCCACACACAGACAGTGATCATGTATAGACAGACAGTGATCATCCATAGACAGACAGTGATCATCTAAACACAGACAGTGATCATCCACAGAGTGACAGTGATCATTTACTGAGGGACAGTGATCATCTATAGACAGACAGTGATCATCTATAGACAGACAGTGATAATCCACATACATACAGTGATCATCTATAGACAGACAGTGATCATCCACACACCGACAGTGATCATCTATAGACAGTGATCATCTATAGGCAGACATTGATTATCTATAGACAGATAGTGATCATCCACACACAGACAGTGATCATCTACACACAGACAGTGATCATCCACAGAGGGACAATGATCATCTATAGAGGGACAGCGATCATCCACACACAGACAGTGATTATCTATAGACAGACAGTGATCATCTACACACAGACAGTGATCATCTATAGACAGACAGTGATCATCTACACACAGACAGTGATCATCTATAGACAGACAGTGATCATCTATAGACAGACAGTGATCATCTATAGACAGACAGTGATCATCTATAGACAGACAGTGATCATCTACACACAGACAGTGATCATCTATAGACAGACAGTGATCATCCACACACAGACAGTGATCATCTATAGACAGACAGTGATCATCCACACACAGACAGTGATTATACCTACAGTACAGAGACTAGACATGTGCAATTTGTGTCGGTCCAAATACAAATTCAGACAAATTTTTAGTTTTTCGGAGATTCAGATGTATACAAATGAAATACTAACGAGGAGTAACAAATTTCATAGAAATCCATTAAAATTTGTTCCGTTTATTCGTCTTCTAACGAATTCCAACTTTTCAGAACGATTAGAAAAACTATCGACCAATTAGTATTCTGTGTGAAGAAATAGCTGTTTTTTAAGCAGCGGGGCGGGAAGCTGGCCACCCAGGTCCTTAACAACCATGAGTCATCATCTGTCAGTGGGCTTTCCAACTGACATACTCAGCCATCCCATCCATACTCAGCCGTCCCATCCATACTCAGCCATGTCCATCCATACTCAGCCATCCCATCCATACTCAGCCGTCCCATCCATACTCAGCCATGTCCATCCATACTCAGCCATGTCCATCCATACTCAGCCATGTCCATCCATACTCAGCCACCCCCATCCATGCTCAGTCATCCCATCCATACTCAGCCATGCCATTCATACTCAGCCATGCCATCCATACTCAACCATGCCATCCATACTCAACCATGCCATCCATACTCAACCATGCCATCCATACTCAACCATGCCATCCATACTCAGCCATCCCATCCATACTCAGCCATGTCCATCCATACTCAGCCACCCCCATCCATGCTCAGTCATCCCATCCATACTCAGCCATGTCCATCCATACTCAGCCACCCCCATCCATGCTCAGTCATCCCATCCATACTCAGCCATGCCATTCATACTCAGCCATGCCATCCATACTCAACCATGCCATCCATACTCAGCCATCCCCATCCATGCTCAGCCATGCCATCCATACTCAGCCATGCCATCCATACTCAGTCATCCCCATCCATGCTCAGCCATCCCATCCATACTCAGCCATGCCATCCATACTCAGCCATGCCATCCATACTCAGCCATGCCATCCATGCTCAACCATGCCATCCATACTCAGCCATGCCATCCATACTCAACCATGCCATCCATACTCAGCCATGCCATCCATACTCAGCCATGCCATCCATACTCAGCCATGCCATCCATACTCAACCATGCCATCCATACTCAGCTATCCCATACATACTTAGCCATGCCATCTATACTCAGCCATAAATTAGGCAAAAAAGAGAGGGGTAAAAAGGAACTTGTACGCTCAACCGAAGCAAATTAGAGTCACAAAGCAAGTTGATGAAGATCACAACAACCGCTAATGATTAGCTCATTGCACACACCTCAGGTTAAATAGTATGGTACTGCAGGTGAGTTCCTCTGAATTGATTAGGCATATAGAAAAAGAAGTAGGAATTGAAAAATCAAATCCAAAAAAGCAATTCTTCAGAGAGGAACAGGCAATTAAGCAAAAATATAAAGTTTTATTATGCAAATCACTTAAACACTGATCAAACAAAATTCATCAAGGAAATACCACTAACAATTCATTAAAATAGACAACGTTGCCTATACACGCTTTATGGCCATCACACATTCCTCCATACATTCCCCCATTAAATGACTGTAAGTAATGGTAGTCACTGCTGGATCATCTAAAAGAAAATATTTTTGTCCCTCAAAAGTCACTGAGCACCTAAAGGAGAAGGAAATTGCAGAGGGGATTCGACGTTAACATATAGTTTTGAATGTTACCTTCCCCGCTGTGTTGTGGACCGTCAGAGATCAACAGCAGCGATATAGCGATTAATTGCACTTGCCGTTTATCATTGGTCGTTGAACACAGAGCTCACTGTGCTCGTATAGACTAAGTCAGTCCGGGTATGCTGGAAGGAGAATCCTATGGCTGAACTAAAGTTGCGCGGGACTTACTGCTGGCTCAAAAAGATCAATATTGGTAGGTTGGTGTTTGTTTAAATAGTGGGCGGTTAGCTTGTGAGTATGACCCTCCCGAACGGGAGGTGTAAAAGGTAAGATCTCACCACTTTCCTGACAATGAACACCACCTCCGCACTGATGGGCGAGCAGCTCCTTCAGATAGAGTCTTCTTTCAGCTCATCAGGATAACTTCCTAGGTTACGAGAAATATCAACCTTCCGTGTGTTGCCAAGTATTGCCGTATATTGCCGAGTAGAGCAGGAAAGTCTTTATTCAGTTTGTAGCCCTGACAGCACGGCCGTCACAAAGATTCGGGGCTTTCCGTCGGCACTCGTGAAGCTCATGGAGGTGTCCCCATAGCGTGTGAGTGGACCAGCGTGTGCGCTAAAGGGAGCGTGATGGCGTCATGCCGACGCGTTTCACCCATCACCAGGGTTTCTTCAGAGCACTGCGCCCTCACACATTGTAAAAGATGGGATACATTGGTTCTCTAATTTTGCTGTAGCTGCGATCGTCAGCTTTTGTGATGGGGAAGAGATTGGGTGCAGTTCTGCGGGGAGGGGGGGGTGCAGGTCCCTGTTTGCAGGAGGAGGAGGACTGTCATTGGCCACTGCTAAAGCCAATCACAGTCCTGCTAGCCCCACCCACCATCTGGAGGAAGATGACTCGCTTAGTTGCCACTACCAATCTCAGAAAGAAGGGATTTCACTGTGATTGAGAAAACCGCAATCAGGTGACAGTTTGTGGAATTACTGTTGAGTTTCTGGAAACTTTGTTAAAACTATTCCTGAACCTTTGCATCACTTACCGCTGAACCCCTGGACTCTGTGTCCCTTTAAGCCACAGCCAGTATTCAGCGCAATAAAAATCACACCCAACTTTTTCTCAACTGTGGGGGCCCAACTTATGATCCTGCACACAGGCCCACTGCTTTCAGAAAATACCCCTGACTTGAGCTCATCATTGCACATCCATTCCAGATGTTTGTATGTGACATCACCTACATCCCATACATCCCATACATCCCATACATCACATACAACCATGTGGGCTGGATGTGAGAGGTGGATCAGCAGGATGAGTGTGCCAGGACAGGTAGATGTGTCTCATCTCTGCTTCCTTTCACCACTTTGCATATCATAGATGAGAATAGGGTACAGCCGTGGAGCAGATGGGCAGAAGGGTACAGTGGTGGGGAAAATGAGCAGAAGGGGTTCAGAGGTCGGACAGAAGAGCAAGAGGGTACAGCGGTGGGGCAGATGTGCAGGGAGGTACAGTGGTGGAAAAGATGAGAAGGGGCTTCAACAGTGGGACAGAAGAGCAGGGGCATACAGTGATGGGGCAGATGGGCAGGAGGCCAAATGTGAAGGGGGTTACAGTGGTGGGACAGAAAAGCAGGGGGGGGTAGAGCAGTGGGGCAGATGTGAAAGGAGGTGTATTGGTAGGGCAGATGAGCAGGGGGTTACAGTGGTGGGGCAGAAGAGTAGGGGGCACGGAGGTGGGACAGAGTTGCAAAAGTTACATTGGTGGGGCAGATGAGAAAGCGGATTACAGTGGTGGGGCAGATAAACAGATGGGTTCAGTGTTAGGACAGATGAGAAGGTGATTCAGTAGTGAGACAGAAGAGCATGGGGATACGTCAGTGGAGCAGATGTGCAGGGAGGTACAGTGGTGGGGCAGACGAGAAAAAGGGGTACATTGATGGGGCAGATGAGCAGCAGGGTTACAGTGGTGGGACAGAAGAGCAAGGGGGTACAGTGGTGGGGCAGATGTGCAGGAGGTACAGTAATGGGAGGGATCAGAAGGGGGTTCAGCAGGGGGGCACAGTGATGGGGCAGATGAGCAGGGGGTTACAGTGGTGGGACAGATGAGCAGGGGGGTTCAGTGTTGGGGCAGATGAGAAGGGGGTTCAGAGGTGGGACAGAAGAGCAGGGGGTACAGCGGTGGGGCATATGTGAAAGGAGGTGCATTGGTGGGACAGATGAGCAGGGGGTTACAGTGGTTGGGTAGAAGACCAGGGGGTACAGAGGTGGGGCAGATGTACAGGGGGGTACAGTGGCGGGGCAGAAGAGAAAGGAGGTACATTGGTGGGACAGATGAGCAGGGGGAACAGAGGTGGGACAGATGTGCAGGAGGTACAGTGGTGGGGCAGATGAGAAAGTGGGTTACAGTGGTGGGGCAGATGAGCAGATAAGTTTAGTGTTAGGACAGATGAGAAGATTGTTCAGTAGTGAGACATAAGAGCATGGGGTACGGCGGTGGAGCAGATGTGCAGGGAGGTACAGTGGTGGGGCAGATGAGAAAGGGGGAACATTGGTGGGGCAGATGAGCAGGGGGTTACAGTGGTGGGGCAGATGAGCAGGGGGTAACAGTAGTGGGACAGAAAAGCAGGGGGTTACAGTGGTGGGACAGAAGAGCAGGGGGTTACAGTGGTGGGGCAGATGAGCAGGGTGGTACAGTGGTGGGGCAGATGTGCAGGGGGTTACAGTGGTGGGACAGATGAGCAGGGTGGTACAGTGGTGGGGCAGATGGGCAGGGGGTTACAGTGGTGGGGCAGATGTGCAGGGGGTTATAGTGGTGGGGCAGATGTGCAGGGGGTTACAGTGGTGGGACAGATGAGCAGGGTGGTACAGTGGTGGGGCAGATGTGCAGGGGGTTACAGTGGTGGGGCAGATGTGCAGGGGGTTACAGTGGTGGGGCAGATGTGCAGGGGGTTACAGTGGTGGGACAGATGAGCAGGGTGGTACAGTGGTGGGGCAGATGTGCAGGGGGTTACAGTGGTGGGGCAGATGTGCAGGGGGTTACAGTGGTGGGACAGATGAGCAGGGTGGTACAGTGGTGGGGCAGATGTGCAGGGTGGTACAGTGGTGGGGCAGATGTGCAGGGGGTTATAGTGGTGGGGCAGATGTGCAGGGGGACAGTGATCTGAGGTGTGAAGGTGCATGAATTGGGACTGCTCTGAAGTGTGTAGTTGCAGGAATTGGGGCTGATCTGAGGCGTGAGTGCAGGATGTTAATTTCTTACTACTACTCAAGTAGTTTACAGCATTTACTTTATAAAAAATCCTTTTCGTGATTGAGAGTGTGAAGTTGACATTTTTTTGTTACGAAATCAGGACTCTCAATTTCTTTGCGCCTGCCTTAGAACACCTGATGGTGCTCCCTCCAAGTTGGACCTCTGTATGTGGCCTGGCTGTGTAAAAGTCCCACACATGTGGTATCGTTATACTCCGGAGGAGTAGCAGAATATATTTTGGGGTGTAATTTTTGGTATGTACATGCTATGTGTTAGAAATATTGTGTAATATTGTATAAATGGACAACTTTGTGTAAAAAAAAAATGCGTTTTCATTTTCTTTCCACATTTTCCAAAAAACTTGTGGGAAAAAAATGACATGTTCAAAAGACAAATTTTGCCTCATAGAATATATGTTGGGGTGTTTATTTTACAAAATGGGGTAATTTTTTTTTCCATTGTCCTGGTGCTCCAGGGCCTTCAAAAGTGCAAGAGGTAGTCAAGAAATTAGATGTGTAATTTATGCTCCTAGAATGCCTGATGGTGCTCCCTGCATGTTGGACCTCTCTATGTGGCCAGGCTGTGAAAAAGTCTCACACACAGGCCCGGACTGGCCATAGGGCACACCGGGCGTTTGCCCGGTGGGCCGCGGCCTCTGGGCTGCATTTTTTTGGAAGAGCGGCTTCTTCATGACTGGGCTGCACAGCGGGAGGTAAGCGGCGACCGCGGTCCACACTGGGTTAACACAGACCGCGGCCGCTGCTCACCTCTCACTATACGGGCATTCCTAAAGCAGGGCTGACGCCAGCACATTTACGAGGTACAGAAGGCTCCTGTGACATGCAGGAAGTGCCTGCACTGGAGAGACTCCACGTGGGCCGGCCGCGCTGAAGGTATAGCTACAATGAAGGAGACGGCGGCGGCCTCTCTCCAAACACTGGCCAGGACACTGTGATGGCTGCGCAGGGAGGAAGGTGAGCACACTGAAAAAAAAAACATGTTCCAGTGCATTACATCCCGCTCTGTGGTGGCAGGGAAAGGGAGTGGATTGGGGCTTTCTACTTTACTGGTATGGGGCTGTCTATATATTGGTATGGGGCTGTCTATTATTACTGATATGGGGCTGTCTATTACTGATATGGGGCTGTCTATTATTACTGATATGGGGCTGTCTATTACTGGTATGGGGCTGTCTATTACTGGTATGGGGCTGTCTATTATTACTGGTATGGGGCTGTCTATTATTACTGATATGGGGCTGTCTATTACTGATATGGGGCTGTCTATTACTGGTATGGGGCTGTCTATTATTACTGGTATGGGGCTGTCTATTATTACTGGTATGGGGCTGTCTATTATTACTGATATGGGGCTGTCTATTACTGGTATGGGGCTGTCTATTATTACTGGTATGGGGCTGTCTATTATTACTGATATGGGGCTGTCTATTATTACTGATATGCGGCTGTCTATTATTACTGGTATGGGGCTGTCTATTACTGATATGGGGCTGTCTATTATTACTGATATGGGGCTGTCTATTATTACTGATATGGGGCTGTCTATTACTGGTATGGGGCTGTCTATTATTACTGATATGGGGCTGTCTATTATTACTGATATGGGGCTGTCTATTACTGGTATGGGGCTGTCTATTATTTACTGATATGGGGCTGTCTATTATTACTGATATGAGGCTGTCTATTACTGGTATGGGGCTGTCTATTATTACTGATATGGGGCTGTCTATTACTGGTATGGGGCTGTCTATATACTGGTATGGGGCTGTCAATTATTATGGTATGGGGCTGTCTATATATTGGTATGGGGCTGTCTATTATTACTGGTATGGGGCTGTCTATATATTGGTATGGGGCTGTCTATTACTGGTATGGGGCTGTCTATATACTGGTATGGGGCTGTCTATATACTGGTATGGGGCTGTCTATATACTGGTATGGGGCTGTCTATATACTGGTCTGGGGCTGTCTATATACTGGTCTGGGGCTGTCTGTGTACTGGTCTGGGGCCGTGTCTTTGCTGGTCTGGGGATGTCTCTTTGCTGTATTGGGATGTCTCTCAGAATGAATATCTGGTCACCAACCACCCCACGAACGCCCGCCCCGCATCTCCGCCCTACTTCCCCCAGGGATTGGGCTGCCCAGTTTAAAATGCCCGGGCCTATTTTTTGTCCCAGTCCGGGCCTGCTCACACATGTGGTATCGCCATACTCAGGAGGAGTAGTAGAAAGTGTTTTGGGGTATAATTTGTGGTATGCATATGCTGTGTGTGAGAAATAACCTGTTAATATGACAAGATTGTGAAAAAAGAAAAAAAAAATTTTTTTAAATCTTTATTTTGCAAAGAATTGTGGGAAAAAATTACAACTTAAAAAAACTCACCATGCCTCTTACTAAATACTTTGGAATGTCTATTTTCCAAAAAGATTTTGCCTGCATGCATCCGTGGAGGGCAGGGGTAGGTGAAGCTATATATACATAACAAAAACAAACCCCCCCCCACCTTCGTCCTTCCCCCCTCTTTGGGGAAGTACTATACATGTGATAAGAGTACCCAGAGAACAGCATTCCCCATCTACAAACACTAAAGTAAACGTCACTTCTTCTGCAAGCCCCCCTTGCTCCTTGTTCTAATTGACATCATCCTTTTGCATAGAAATCAACGACAACGCAACAGATGAATTTTTCTTTTCAAACATGCCCCTGAAGAAGGACTGAAATAAAATGCACCCCGAAACGCGTCGGGCTTGAAAAGAACTCCACCATCTAAGTATTATCTATTAACAGACATAGATACAGAATTTTCTTGAATCATGTTTATTATATAATATGTTTTCGTTGTTTGCAAATGTTTGCACTGTTTTTAATATGAAAACTCTTTAAATAAATATAAACATTGTTTTATTCTATATATGAATGTGTACTTTCTCACTCTATAAATTTATGTGCAAGTGCCGGAAAAATCCAATCAGGGGAACCTTCTTTCTTTGAATTTTCCAAAAAGGGGTCATTTGGGGGGTATTTGTACTTTTATGGATTGTTAGGGTCTCAAGAAATGAGATAGGCCACCAGTACATCAGGTGCAATCAAGTTTCAATGATTGGCACCAAAGATTGTAGACTCTATAACTTTCGCAAAGACCAAATAAGATACACGGATTTGGGTTATTTTAACCAAAGATATGTAGCGGTATGAATTTTGGCCAAAATTTATGAAGAAATATTAATAATTTGCTAAATTTATAACAGAAACAAAGAATTTTTTTTTTTTTTTTTTTACAGAATTTTCGGTCTTTTTTCATTTATAGCGCAAAAAAGAAAAAACACAGAAGTGATCAAATACTACCAAAAGAGAGCTTTATTTGTGTGAAAAAAGGGACAAAAATTTCATATGGGTACAGTGTTGCATGACTGAATAATTGTCATTCAAAATGTGAGAGCACTGAAATCTGAAAATCGGTCTGGTTAGGAAGGGGGTTTAAGTGCCCAGTAGCACTTCGACAACGAAGTGAAACTAAACTAATTTTGAAACCAAAATGAACAAATTCCATAATGAAATGAAATTAGTAACATAACAAATCTATCCAAAACTAAACAAATTTTCCGTTTTGCGCATGTCTAGTATTTTCGCCTTATAACGGGCCTGAAGAGAATAAAGATTGGAGTATTACAATAAGAATCAGCATGTGTGGGGAAGAAAACCAAGCCATGACTTCTGAAACATTATAGCTGTTCTCTATAGATATGGATAACACGGCCCACAAAAGGCCAAAGCCGTCCTTTACGGATAACATTGATAACGAAAAGCCATCCTCCATGGATAACATGGCTCCTATTTGTCCTCATGGGGAGGAGCTCAGAAAACTTCTATGAAAACACGCTCTTTCAGGTTTGATTCTCCCCACCCAAGACCCATGTGCCGTGTCTGCTGTTGGCATAGATATCTGAGGGCATACTCACACTAGGCACAGTACAGCTTTGTACAATGATCCATGCATGATAGCCCCACCTCCCTATCTCCCATCTGGTCTGTGGCCACATTGTACCAGGCCCAAGCTCACTTAGGTCATCACCTCTGCCAACCAGACCGCATTGATCTCAGCTTCCATGCTCCTAGAGTGTCCAGTGATCCATGCTCAGGAATGGTTAGCGATCACACATAAGTGTACTATGACGGATTACAACTGAACTGTGCCCCGCATGACCTTTTTCCAGTGAGCCAGGGTACGGTAGGCTGAACCATGCCAGATCGTGGATTGAAGCGATCACGCTACTCAAACGAACTGTTGTTTGAGTGTCAAACCAGGCATGGTATATACACGCTAGTGTGAGTATATCTTGATTATGTTCTAATATGATTGGGAGTAAGTTATTTTTTTATGACTTCCCTTTTGTTTCAAGCAAATTTAACCATAAACCATAGTATAGAACGCCGGGACCCAACACAAGGATTTCCCTCTCATATTCCATCTGCAACCTCTTTCTCAACATCATTACCAAGTATGTTCAAACTTTGGTTTATTTTGTAATGTGGTATTTTTACTAACAAATGTGAATGCTCTTATCATCATGGTGGGTGCTCTGATGTCCACCTTGGTCTATATGTGAAACCCCAAGATGCTCCAGTGCTCAATGGCTGGGTGACCCATTATTAAGCCTGCACGCTGTCATATGGCTGGCAAGGAGATCATGCTTAGCGCTAAGCTAATAAAATTCATATTTTGCTTAGGATTTAGCGTTGCTGTTTTTGGTGTACAGAGTAATGCCCTACCCTAAGGCCTCCTTATACTAACCCACCCCGTGACTCCAACCCTTAAATGTATTGTGATCCTAACCCTCAGAATCACTCCAGCCTTCCTGTAAACCCAGTTTGAACCTTACCTATAAATCCAATTTGTACGCTAATTCTTCCTTGGGACCAAAAACCCCTAATATCTCCTCTTAACACTAACCTTTCCTGTAGCCCCAGTTCAAACCTTTCCTACACTGAGCAAAATTATAAACGCAACACTTTTGTGTTTGCCCCTATTTATCATGAGCTGAACTTTAAGATCTACGACTTTTTCTATGTACACAAAAGGCCTATTTCTCTCAAATATTGTTCACAAATCTGTCTAAATCTGTGTTAGTGAGCATTTCTCCTTTGCTGAGATAATCCATCCACCTCACAGGTGTGGCATATCAAGATGCTGATTAGACAGCATGATTATTGCACAGGTGTGCCTTAGGCTTGCCATAATAAAAGGCCACTCTAAAATGTGCAGTTTTATCACACAGCACAATGCCACAAGTGTCGAAAGTTTTGAGGGAGCGTGCAATTGGCATGCTGACTGACCAGAGCTGTTGCCCTTGAATTGAATGTTCACCTATCTACCATAAGCCGTCTCCAAAGGCGTTTCAGAGACTTTGGCAGTACATCCAACCAGTCTCACAACTGCAGACCCCGTGTAACCACACCAGCCCAGGACCTCCACATCCAGCATCTTCACCTCCAAGACCTAAATGAGGAGGGTGCAGATCTGCTGGAAGTGAAGATGGCCGAAAAGTTAGAGGGGTTTTTAAACTAGGCGATGGGGGGGGTCCAGAGGTAGACATAGTCAGCAATGAACATATTCCAGAGGGTAGTATTGGGGACATTAGTGGTAGGTTGACTAAAGCACATAAACCCAAGGTAAGTATAGTAACAAGTCCTATTTGCAATCTCAGAATACCCAATAAGGAGAAGGTATGCGACCTGTCTAAACTACGGGGCATGTTCACCAATGCCAGGAGCCTGGCGACAAGATGGGTGAACTAGAAAATAATAACTGGGGGAAAATAATACTGGAAGTATGCTATAGGCCCCCTAACTTGAGAGGAGGGGGAGACGGACCTCCTATCACAATTTGGATTAGCAGCAAGGATGGGAAGTGTTATCATAATGGGGGATTTTAATTATCCAGACATAGACTGGGCGGAGGGAACCGCGCATTCAACTAAGGCTCGCCAGTTCCTGAATGTCTTGCAGGACAATTTCATGGGTCAGATGGTAGACGCACCAACTAGAAACAAGGCATTACTAGATCTACTGATTACCAATAATACAGACCTGATCACGGATGTGGAAATACTGGGCAAATTAGGAAACAGCGATCACAGGTCAATTGGCTTCAGTATAAACCACACAAATAGGAAACACAAGGGGAACACAAAGACACTAAATTTCAAAAGAGCCAACTTACCTAAACTACAAACCTTGCTAGAAGATATGAATTGGGATAAAATCTTAGAAACAAAGAACACAGAGGAGAGATGGGTTTGCTTTAAGAGCATATTAAATTAGGGCATTAGCCGATGCATCCCATTGGGAAATAAATTTTAAAGAGCGGAAAAAAGTCCTGGATGGCTCAACTCCAATGTAAAAATTCATATAAAAGCAAAAGAGAAGTCCTTCAAAAATTACAAGGCTGAGGGATCATCATCAGCATTCAAACTTTACAAAGAATGCAACAAGATATGTAAGGGTGCAATTAGGGCGGCTAAGATAGAACACGAAAGACACATAGCGGAGGAGAGCAAAAAAAATTCCAAGAAATTATTTACGTATATAAATAGTAAAAAAGGGAGGACAGACCATATGTGCCCCATAAAGAATGAGGATAGACATATGGTTACAAAGGATGGGGAGATGGCGAAGGTATAGAATTTATTCTTCTCCTCAGTCTTCACGAGGGAATCGGGGGGCTTCAGTAACCAAAACTGCAGTGTTTGTCCTCATGACACATCACAGGAAGCACCCTCATGGCTAACAGAGGACAGAATTAGAAATAGACTTGGGAAACTTAACATTAATAAATCACCGGGACCAGATGGCTTGCACCCGAGGGTACTTAGGGAACTCAGTCAAGTAATTGCCAGACCATTGTTTCTAATTTTTACTGACAGTCTACTGGCTGGAATGGTACCAGATGATTGGAGAAAAGCCAATGTAGCACCAATATTTTAAAAAGGGCCGAAATACATCCCTGGTAATTACAAACCAGTTAGCCTAACATCAATAGTATGCAAGCTCTTGGAGGGGATGATAAGGGACTATATACAAGATTTTAGTAATGAAAACAGCATCATTAACAGTAAACAGCATGGATTCATGAAGAATAGTTTTTGCCAAACCAATCTATTAACCTTTTATGAGTAGGTGAGCTGCCATCTAGATAAAGGAAGGCCTGTAGATGGTGTATCTGGATTTTGCAAATAAAGATAAAGGAAGGCCTGTAGATGGTGTATCTGGATTTTGCAAAAGCATTTGACACAGTTCCCCATAAACTTTTACTGTACAAAGTAAGGTCAGTTGGCATGGACCATAGGGTGAGTACATGGATTGAAAACTGGCTACAACGGCGAGTTCAGAGGGTGGTGATAAATGGGGAGTACCTACTCAAAATGGTCAGGGGTGGAAAGTGGAGTCCCCCAGGGTTCTGTGCTGGGACCAATCCTGTTTAATTTGTTCATAATTAACCTGGAGGATGGGATAAATAGTTCAATCTCTGTATTTGTGGGCGACACTAAGCTAAGCAGGGCAATAACTTCTCCGAAGGATGTGGAAATCTTGCAAAAATATCTGAACAAATTAATGGGGTGGGAAACTACATGGCAAATGAGGTGTAATGTAAAAAAAATGTCAAATAATGCATTTGGGTGGCAAAAATATGAATGCAATCTACTCACTAGGGGGTGAACCTCTGGGGGAATCTAGGATGGAAAAGGATCTGGGGGTCCTAGTAGATGATAGGTTCAGCAATGGCATGCAATGCCAAGCTGCTGCTAACAAAGAAAACAGAATATTGGCGTGCATTAAAAAGGGGATTAACTCCAGGGATAAAGCGATAATTGTCCCACTCTACAAGACTCTGGTCCGGCCTCACCTGGAGTATGCTGTCCAGTTCTGGGCACCAGTCCTCAGGAAGGATGTACTGGAAATGGAGCGAGTACAAAGAAGGGCAACAAAGCTAATAAAGGGTCTGGAGGATATTAGTTATGAATAAAGGTTGCGAGCACTGAACTTATTCTCTCTGGAAAAGAGATGTTTGAGAGGGGATATGATTTCAATTTACAAATACCATACTGGTGACCCCACAATAGGGACAAAACTTTTTTGTGGAAGGTAGTTTAATAAGACACATGGCCACTCACTAAAATTAGAAGAAAATAGGTTTAATAGAATTCCACATCCTTGCCGCTCTTACAGTAAAGAACCCTGTAGAGGGTTCTTTACTGTAAGAGCAGCAAGGATGTGTAATTCTCTTCCACAGGCGGTGGTTTCAGCGGGGGGCATTGATAGTTTCAAAAAACTATTAGATAACCACCTGAACGACCACAACATACAGAGATATACAATGTAATACTGACATATAATCACACACATAGGTTGGACTTGTGTTTTTTTTCAACCTCACCTACTATGTAACCATATAACTATGTAACTATGTCTGAGACCAGCCACCCGGACAGCTGCTGCAACAGTGCATAATCAAAGAATCTCTGCACAAACTGTCAGAAACCATCTCAGGGAAGCTCATCTGCATGCTCGTTGTCCTCATCGGGGTCTCGACCTGACTGCAGTTCGTCGTCATAACAGACTTGAGTGGGCAAATGCTCACACTTGATGGCGTCTGGCACTTTGGAGAGGCGTTCTTTTCATGGATAAATTCTGTTTTTCCCTGTACAGGGCAGATGGCAGACGTGTATGGTGTCGTGTGGGTGAGCGGTTTGCTGATGTCAATGTTGTGGATCGAGTGGCCCATGGTAGCGATGGGGTTATGGTATGGGCAACGAACACTGGTGCATCTCATTGATGGCATTTTGAATGCACAGATATACCATGACGAGATCCTGAGGCCCATTGTTGTGCCATTCATCCACAACCATCACCTCATTTCGCAGCATGATAATGCACGGCCCCATGTTGCAAGGATCTGTACACAATTCCTGGAAGCTGAAAACATCCCAGTTCTTGCATGGCCAGCATACTCACTAGACATGTCACCCATTGAGCACGTTTGGGATGCTCTGGACTGCGTAACTGCGTATATGACAGCGTGTTCCAGTTCTCTACAATATCCAGCAACTTCGCACAGCCATTGAAAAGGAATGGACCAACATTCCACAGGCCACAATCAACAACCAGATCAACTCTATGCAAAGGAGTTGTGCTGCACTGCGTGAGTCAAATGCTGGTCATACCAGATACTGACTGGTTTTCGGATCCCTTGGACATCCCCCCCATACGGTAAAACTGCACATTATAGAGTGCCCTTTTATTGTGGCCAGCTTAAGGCACACCTGTGCAATAATCATGCTGTCTATTCAGCATCTTGATATGCCACACCTGTGAGGCATACTGCCAAATTCTCTGAAACGCCTTTGGAGACGGCTTATGGTAGATAAATGAACATTCAATTCAAAGGCAACAGCTCTGGTGAACATTCCTGCAGTCAGCATGCCAATTGCACACTCCCTCAAAACTTGCAACATCTGTGGCATTGTGCTGTGTGATAAAACTGCACATTGTAGAGTGGCCTTTTATTTATTCATAATCATGCTGTCTAATCAGCATCTTGATATGCCACACCTGTGAGGTGGATGGATTATCTCGGCAAAGGAGAAGTGCTCACTAACACCGATTTAGACAGATTTGTGAACAATATTTGAGAGAAATAGGCCTTTTGTGTACATAGAAAAAGTCGTAGATCTTTAAGTTCAGCTCATGATAAATAGGGGAAAACACAAAAGTGTTGCGCTTATAATTTTGCTTGGTGTATAACCCTGAAATTAACACTACTGCCTTTTAACCCTAACACTAACCTTTCCTGTATCTCTAACACTTATCCTTCCTGTAGCCCTAATACTAATCCTCTCAATTCCACCAGCCTTAAAATTAGGGGTGCAACGGATCGTTGCCGATCCGTGATCCGTACGGATCACCCTCCGCGGATCGGCACACCCGCGATCCGCGGACCACTTTTCGGCCTCAGCCATAGGAAAGGCCGCGGCTTCGGCCTAGCTCCGGAGCCGGCGGCCATCTTAGTACACCCGGAAGTGGCCACTGTCTGGACAGGAAGTGACGTTTCGTCGCCGCCATCTTGCTACACCCCACACTCCTGCACAGTACAATAATGATAGAGTGAGAAGGGGGCAAGCAGACATCTTGTTACACCCACCGGAGTTTTGGATTTAAAAGCCATTTTCAACACAAAACTGAGCTTATATGCACAAATACTGTATTTATGCATATAAGCTCGGTTTTGTGTTGAAAATAGCTTTTAAATCTAAAACTTCGGTGGGTGTAACAAGATTTGTGTGTGTTTTTTTTATTTTTTTTTGCTGATCCGAAAATGATCCGATCCGTGACTCTGATCCGAGGATCGATCCGATCCGTGAGATTTTTGATCCGTTGCACCCCTACTTAAAATGGAAATCCAGTCATTAATTAAATAATTAACATTGCCCCTGCCAGCTAATGAAGAATACAGTGATTGTATTTTTAGAGTATGACCTAATACAGAGGGATATATATACTGCCGCAGCTGACTAGCTGTTCTTCCACCCTAGTGGGTCAGTTGTAGCGGCTACTGTCTCTGAGCTTATGAGGAGGGAGAGAGTCTTCAGGACCAGCTGTGACTTCTTGGTCCAGCATTGTACACTATGACATTCTCAAGAGGGGCGGCAACAAGACCAGTCGTAAACCAAGAAGCAAGAGTGGCCTGGAAAGACTGGTCTTCACAACCAAAAATGGTGGGAAGGAAGACTGCTGCACACTGTTGATCACCTGGGGGGGGGGGGGGGGGGGGGGAGACGAACTCTTGCTGTAAACGCAGCTCTAAACATCTCTACAAACCAAACCCTAACACTAATTCTTCTTCTAATTCTTCTTGTGACTTGTGACACTAATGCCCCGTACACACGGTCTGATTTTCCAATAGAAAACGTTTGATGGGAGCTTTTTGTCAGAAAGTCCAACCGTGTGTAGTCTCCATCGGACATTTTCCATCGGAATTTCCGTCACACAAAATTTGAGAGCTGGTTCTCAAATTTTCTGACAACAAATTCCGTTGTCGTAAATTCCAATTGTGTGTACAAAATTCCGACGCACAAAGTTGCACGCATGCTCGGAATCAAGCAGAAGAGCCGCACTGGCTATTGAACTTCATTTTTCTCGGCTCGTCGTACATGTTGTATGTCACCGGGTTCTTGACGTTCGCAATTTCCGACCAACTTTGTGTGACCGTGTGTATGCAAGACAAGTTTGAGCCAACATCCGTTGGAAAAAATCCGATGGGTTTTGTTCTCGGAATGTCTGATCAATGTCCGATCGTGTGTACGGGGCATAACTCTTCCTTATAGTGAATATACTTTATATAGTTTCTTATATATCTTACTTAAAGCAGAACTTCAGTCATTTTTTCATCTTTCCATCTATTAAATCTTCTTCCCTTCTTGTTTTAACTTTGGATAGTAAAACATTTTTTTTTCTGCCAGTAAATACCTTATACAGCCCACTTCTTGTCTGGTAAAAAGCCTAGGCTTATGATATCATGCACAGCTCTCTCTCTAACTCTCCTGAGTGTTTGCCAGGAAGAGAGGGGGGATGAGTCATAAGGGGGCCAATGAAAGCTGCAGGGCTGCAGAGCTGGAGATGTGCCTCTGTGTGTCTGTGCAAATCCAGGAAGTGAACAGGCAGCAGCTTCAGCTGCCCACAGTTAAAATGGTTGCAGCCAGACTCAGTGGAGGGAGATTTCTGCAGCATCTTTGGCAAGTACAGAATCACAGTATACATAAAATAATATGCAAAGTGGTTGGAGGGAAGCTTCAGAGTGGCAAAGATTGCAAATATGTTTTTATTACAAATTATGTGAGCAGACTGCAGTTCCTCTAAAGCTGTTGTAAACCTCAAACATAAAATATGAACAAAGCTTATTCTTCTATAGTGTGTACTAGTGTATTAAAAGCATTAAGTGTCATTGCTGCTTCCTTCCTCTGCTATCAGCAAGAGTCACTTTTGAAACTCAATACCCAGAGAAAAATGGTGACAGGGGAGGGACCTCCAGCTGATTGACAGCCTCAGCTCTGTTCATATGTACTGTGTTAAGGGGGGGGGGGGGTGTCCCTTCCCTCCAATCACCTCTCAGACCTCTCCTCACTGAGCTCTGCAGAATTTGACTTCAGCTCTCCGCCCCCGTTTTTTGACAGCTCAGACAAGCTTTAAAAATTCTGGACTTTGAACAGATGTGGAGAAGAGAAGACTGCAGACAAAAAGGTACAACTTATGTAGGAGAATTTGTTTCATCTCTGTGTGACACCTAAGGCCAGTTCTTTCACTGGATATATGTCCACTTTAAGTATAACTAGAAAACGTATGAATGCTTCAAAACAGGCAAAGTTGTGGAACAATGCAAAGTGTTAGAAATTAACCACTTCAGCTCCAGAAGGTTGACCCCTCCCCCCTCATGACCAGGCCATTTTTTGCGATATGGCACTGCGTTACTTTAACTGACAATTGTGCGGTCGTGCAAATCTGTACACAAATCAAATTTATTTCCTTTTTTTCCACAAATAGAGCTTTCTTTTGGTGGTATTTTATCACCTCTGTGATTTTAATTTTTTGCGTTATACACAAAAAAAGACCGTCAATTTTGAAAAAAAATAAAACATTTTTTTACTTTCTACTACAAAACACAATAAAAAAAATTAAAAAATCGAATTTCTTCTTCAGTCTAGGCCACTATTATTTATTTATTTATATATATATATATATATATATATATATATATATATATATATATATATAAAACAAGGTGCGGGCTTGGCACATGTACAGTCAGGTCCATAAATATTGACACAATTCTAATCTTTTTGGCTCTATACACCACCACAATGGATTTGAAATGAAACAAACAAGATGTGCTTTAACTGCAGACTTTCAGCTTTAATTTGAGGGTATTTACATCCAAATCAGGTGAATGGTGTAGGAATTACAACAGTTTGTATATGTGCCTCCCACTTTTTAAGGGACCAAAAGTAATGGGACAGATTAACAATCATCCATCAAACTTTCACTTTTTAATACTTGGTTACAAATCCTTTGCAGTCAATTACAGCCTGAAGTCTGGAACGCATAGACATCACCAGACGCTGGGTTTCATCCCTGGTGATGCTCTGCCAGGCCTCTACTTCAACTGTCTTCAGTTTCTGCTTGTTCTTGGGGCATTTTCCCTTCAGTTTTGTCTTCAGCAAGTGAAATGCATGCTCAATCAGATTCAGGTCAGGTGATTGACTTGGCCATTGCATAACATTCCACTTCTTTCCCTTAAAAAACTCTTTGGTTGCTTTCGCAGTATGCTTCGGGTCATTGTCCATCTGCACTGTGAAGCGCCGTCCAATGAGTTCTGAAGCATTTTGCTGAATATGAGCAGATAATATTGCCCAGAAAACTTCAGAATTCACCCTGCTGCTTTTGTCAGCAGTCACATCATCAATAAATACAAGAGAACCAGTTCCATTGGCAGCCATACATGCCCACGCCATGACACTACCACCACCATGCTTCACTGAGGAGGTGGTATGCTTTGGATCATGAGCAGTTCCTTTCCTTCTCCATACTCTTCTCTTCCCATCACTCTGGTACAAGTTGATCTTGGTCTCATCTGTCCATAGGATGTTGTTCCAGAACTGTGAAGGCTTTTTTAGATGTTGTTTGGCAAACTCTAATCTGGCCTTCCTGTTTTTGAGGCTCACCAATGGTTTACATCTTGTGGTGAACCCTCTGAATTCACTCTGGTGAAGTCTTCTCTTGATTGTTGACTTTGACACACATACACCTACCTCCTGGAGAGCGTTCTTGATCTGGCCAACTGTTGTGAAGGGTGTTTTCTTCACCAGGTAAAGAATTCTTCGTTCATCCACCACAGTTGTTTTCTGTGGTCTTCCAGGTCTTTTGGTGTTGCTGACCTCACCGGTGTGTTCTTTCTTTTTAAGGATGTTCCATACAGTTGATTTGGCCACACCTAATGTTTTTGCTATCTCTCTGATGGTTTTTTTTTTTTTTCAGCCTAATGATAGCTTGCTTCACTGATAGTGACAGCTCTTTGGATATCATATTGAGAGTTGACAGATTCCAAATGCAAATAGCACACTTGAAATGAACTCTGGACCTTTTATCTGCTCCTTGTAAATGGGATAATGAGGGAATAACACACACCTGGCCATGGAACAGCTGAGCAGCCAATTGTCCCATTACTTTTGGTCCCTTAAAAAGTGGGAGGCACATATACAAACTGTTGTAATTCCTACACCGTTCACCTGATTTGGATGTAAATACCCTCAAATTAAAGCTGAACGTCTGCATTTAAAGCACGTCTTGCTTGTTTCATTTTAAATCCATTGTGGTGGTGTATAGAGCCAAAAAGATTAGAATTGTGTCGATGTCCCAATATTTATGGACCTGACTGTATATCCACTCAATTAGAATGGTCACTCATAGATCAATCACCGTGTAGGGTGCTGCTGCCGTAACCAAAAAGAGCATATGTAACAAATGGCAACCCGGCACAAGACACCAGGAAAGGGTTACTGATGACAGCAAGAAACAGATCATATTAGAGTTAATAAAAATCTTGAATTTTATTTTTTAGAAAAATGGCACAATATCAAGCCTAAATAGAAAAATTACAGCTTCACCAAAGCTGGCCTAGAGGAGGTCATAAGATTGAAGTAATCACCACAAAGAACACATAGACATAAGACAACACTCACAACAATTACCGTAAAAAGAACACGTCCGGATGCCATGTGACAACACGCAGGCAGGCTGTCAGGTGAATATTACATCATTACAATGATTCCAAAAGGGAACTATAAAGCCACAATGGCCGTCACATTGACTAACAGACCAGCCGCGTGTGGCCCCAGGGAGGGTCACACAGAGGGAAGGGACCAATGAACAATACTATCATGTTTCAAAAAGCTTGAACCTACTCAAGCTGACATGGTAATAGGAGATTTTAATCCTAATTGGTCCAACTGAATAGTGGTCATGACCAACTTGTGATGAATTCAAAATAGAAAAAAGGAAAAAGTTATCAATTCATTTCTCTCAAACGATAAATCCTGATTGTGTAACAAGGTTTATCTCATACAAGTCCCAATATCGGTATCGGATACATCCGTGATTGTGGATGGATATCTGCAATAGGTCATTGAGTTCGTAAGCTAACAAGCAGTGATGGTAAGTGAACTTTAAATGTACCATTAGTCCTACTTTCACATTCACGGCACGATTATATTCAACACAGTATGGCAAGGAAGCATGATAGGAGGAGAAATACTTCTTTCAAGTAGTAAGTTCATACAGCACAAAGCATCCGGGCTCACGACTTGCCCTATTGTGGAGGTACTTTACCGTCCTGTGTCATGGGTGTCTGCGTGTCTCCATCCTTCAGCGTCCCAATTTGGGGGTTGGAAATAGCATTGTCACATATGTTTTTAGTGCCTCGTGCTGTGGTAAGGTTGTGACCCGAGGTTTCCACTAGATGGATGTTCAGCAAAATGCTGGTCACTAACAGGAATCATTTGTATGGGTCACACATCCTCTGTTTCCTCGAGCTTCACGAAAGCAGCGTCACGTGATGGAATGGCTGTGACGGCAACGCGTTTCGCTAAGAGGTATAACGTAGCTTCATCTGGACGATCATTGGCTGGTGGCCCTCACTTCCTTTATATTGACATTTTTTCGTGAGGACGCCACCCATCATGATATATTAAAGGAATAGGAGTCTTTTATCTAGATGGTACATGGTGATCTTCAAAATAGCCAATTAAAGCAGAAAAAAATCTTGTCAGCTTAGCCTGTGAACCAGGCATTACCATTGACATAGATTTTCTACTTAGGGGGATAACAGCATAAGAAAAATAAAGAAAGGAAGAGGCGAGTATAGATAGTAAGGCTAACCAAGCATAGCAATTAAGGAAATTAAAATAAATATAAAAAAAAAAATTAATAAAAATAAAATAAAGAAAACAAAGAAATAGAAAGAGAAAGAAAAATAATAAAAGAAAAAGAAAAAGGAAAAAGGAAAAAAGAAGAAAAAACAAGGAAGAAAAAAGAGAGGAAATAATAAAAATAGTAATAAATAAGTGAAAAGGAAAAGAGAGAAAAGGGGAGAAAGAAGAAGAGGGAGGGGGGGTTTGTTTTTGGAGTGTAAAGGGGGGGGGGGACACATATAACAGCACGTCAGGACAACATGATTTAATATACTTTAGGGAGACGATAGTAAGTAAATAGATGTGTCTCAGATCATTCATGGAGTAATAATTAGTAAGTGCTGATCAACCCACCTGAATTTTCAGTCACTACCTCTAAAAAATCTGAGGTATTAACTCTCCAGGAACACCTGAAGATTTAATTCTATATTGAGTCCCGCTGGCACGAGAGATTTTAACCTATATATCCACCATTTTTCTTTTCAGTGGAGTATACGGTCAAAATCTCCTCGTCTGGC
This sequence comes from Lithobates septentrionalis, assembly GCA_037952835.1. NCBI lineage: Eukaryota > Metazoa > Chordata > Amphibia > Anura > Ranidae > Lithobates > Lithobates septentrionalis. Next base: position 70,026 of record JBBDGP010003017.1, read on the forward strand.
GGGTAACTTGAGGACATTGATACCTTTTACCTTCATGCCAATGGGGGTCCCTCTGTGGCAGGAGGCAAAATGTTTTGCTAAGGGTTTCTCTGGGGGTTTTTTAACCTAATTTCTCTTAAATGCTCACCTATCTACACTTTTAGAGTCCTCTTTGTTTTTCCAATATAAATTTTTGGACATGGACATGTGATCATATAGATCAACCTTTCTGGTGAGCAGTTAATTAGGCCCCTAATCTCATACTTCTGATGGTCTAGGGCAGTGGTTTCAAACTGGCGGCCCTCCAGCTGTTGCGAAACTACAAGTCCCATCATGCCTCTTTTTCTGGGAGTCATGCTTGTAACTGTCAGCCTTGCAATGCCTCATGGAACTTGTAGTTTCTCTACAGCTGGAGGGCCGCCAGTTTGAGACACCTGGTCTAGGGCATCCATAAAAGTCTGTGTTCTATCTTTAAAGGGACAAATCTGACACTTGTTACATGGAAACATCCACTTAGTCCTTGGGTAAGTCGATAACCAAGTGGGGTCCGGTTCTTTGGTGAACTCAGACTGCATTAGCATGTCGCCCAAATTTTTGGCGTGACGTGCTACCATCTTGGGTAATGTACTGACTATGTCTGTTAGCCCCAGGTTGTTTGTCAGTATCCCCCAATGTCTTTCCAGGACATTACATACCGAATTCCATTGGGCTACAAAAGTCGTTATAATTCTGACTGGGCCACTATTTGTCAGGGGACCTTTTTCTTTTCTATCATTGTCGATAAGTGGTAGGCTTTCCCTACTTTTCCCTGCTACTTTCTTTTTAGCTTTCCTAATCTTTCCGTGAGAGTATCCACGTTCACTAAATCTTTTATATATATCAGTACCCGCATGTCTGTATTCTGCTACATATTTTTGGTTAAAAAAATCCCAATATGCGTATATTGATTGGTTTACGCAAAAGTTATAGCATCTACAAACTAGGGGATATTTTTCTGGGATTTTTATTTATTTATTTTTACTAGTAAAGGCGGTGGTCAGCAACTTATAGCGGGACTGCGACATTGTGGCAGACAAATTGGACACCTAACTGACACTTTTTTGGGGACCAGTGACCTTAATGCAGTGATCAGTGCTAAAAAATATGCACTGTAACTGTATTAATGACACTGACAGGGAAGGGGTTAACATCAAGGGCGATCAAAGGGTTAAATGTGTTCCCTGGGAGGGCTTTCTAACTGTGGGGGGGGTGCTTGTACTGTAAGAAGACAGAGATCCGTGTTCCTGCTTGGCAGAAACACAGGATCTCTGTCTTCTCCTGTCACAGAACAGTGATCTGCCTTGTTTTTTTCTTTTTTTTTTTTTTTTTTTTTTTTTTACCACATCAGCAATCTTTTAGAGAGTTTTTAAGTCAGCTGCGTCATTTACGCCGCGCCCCCTCTCTTTTTCGCATCATTGTGGCTTAAAAAGCATCATACTAACTTTAATACAGAAAAACTTTAAAATACATTTTCCCTTTCGCTTATGTCTACTAAGAATACTAATGTTTGCTTGTCTATTTTTCTCCCCTCACCGCCCTCCCCCCCGCCCCACGGAAAAGCCCAAAAAAAAAAAAAAAAAAAAAAAAAAAAAAAAAAAAAGGGAAGGAGGGGGAAATTAAATTTATTCCCCCTCTCCTTTCCTCTCTCCTCTCTCTCTCCCCCTCAAGCATCCATAATTGTCGCGTATCTTTCTGTATTCCTATACTCATGCCATCTTGCCCACCTCTTAGTGTATTTGTCTCGTCGCCCTACCGTCGAGTACCTTGCTTCTTCCATTCCTCTAATCCATTCAACTTTTGCTATCCAATCCTTCATCCTTGGGATTTCTATGTCCTTCCAATGACATGGGATCAGTGCTTTGGCTCCGTTTAGAAGGAGTGGGGTTACTGACTTTATATATTGGAGGGTCTCTCTTTCTGTGTCGTGAAACATGCACACCCAGGGGTTGTTCTTAACCTGCTCTCCCGTTATCTGTTGTATTTCGTCTAAGACTTCTCCCCAATATTTCTGGATTTTAGGGCATTCCCACCACAGGTGGGCAAGAGTACCTACTTTTCCACATCTCTTCCAGCAAGTTTGGGGGATCTCCTTGTCATATTTGTGTATCTTTTGGGGCGTCCTATGCCATCTTGCTATCATTTTATAGGCCATTTCATATGTCCGAGAGTCTTTTGCCGTTAAGTACACCATCTTTAGGATCTTGTTTCTATGATCTACCCCTACTGGCCCCCCCAATTCCTTTTCCCACTTCTCCAGGAAGGTGGGATATCCTTTACTCGCTTCCCCTCTTATGATGTTATATAGTTTTGAAATACTTCCCTTTGCGCACATTGGGGAGCTTAGTAATTTTTCTATGGGCCTTAGCTGATCTTTTCCTCTCAGTGGTTGTGGTAGTGAACGTGTGAAGTGCTGTATCTGGGCGTACCTCCATTTGTCTAGTGGTTTGTTCCCCCAGGCCTGTGTGATTTCAGTGTAAGTGTATAGTTTATTTCCTCTCATAACATCTTTAAGCTGTATTGTATCTTTTTTTGCCCATCTCGTGAAATATAAATGTTCCTCCTTCCCCGGTAAGAAATAATCCGTGTTTAATAGTGATAATAAGGGTGAATTAAATTCCCATTGGCTACTTTTACCTACCCTATCCCATATTCTAAAAGTGTTTCTAGTCAAAAAATTAGTTCTCTTACCCAGATCTCTATATTGTGGTGGATTCCATATTAATTTTTCTATATCCGCCCCGCTCAGTGTTATTTCAATGCTCACCCAACTTTTCTCTTGTTTATTGTGTAACCAGTCAACTATCCTAGCCATCACCACCGACTGGTAGTATTTTTTTAAGTCCGGTGCTCCTACTCCTCCCATTTCTTTAGCCCTCGTTAAAGTGTCATATGCTATCCTAGGTTGCCTACATGCCCATATATATCTCACTATTAAGGATTGTAATTTAACAAAAAAATTGGGGGGGATTTCTATTGGGACCATTTGGAAGGTATATAATAACATGGGTAGCACAAACATTTTGATCGAGTTTATCCTGCCGATCCATGACAGGCCTTTATATCTCATCCTGCCCAATAAGTCTTTAACTTTATTAAGTAGGGGTATGTAGTTAGCGACAAATAGGTCCCTCGGTGAAGGTGGTATTTTTATGCCTAGATATGTCAATTCCCTCTCACACCATGCAAATGGGAGTCCAATTTGCAGTGCTCTCTGCTCTCGCTGTGGGATTGTTATATTTAGGAGCTCTGACTTATTCATATTTATTTTGAAATTTGTCAGGCCTCCATACCGCTCAAATTCTTTTAGCACCATGGGGATTGTTGTTCTAGGGCAAGTAATAAAACATAGCAGGTCGTCTGCAAATGCTGCCACCTTGTATTCCTTCGATCCAACCTTGATTCCCTGAATATCTCCATTCCCACGAAAGGCCGCTAAGAGTGGCTCTAGGGATAAAACAAACAGAATTGGGGAGAGGGGGCAGCCCTGTCTTGTCCCATTAAACAATTCAAGGGGACAAGACAGGGTTCCGTTTACTCTAATCCTTGCCTTGGGATGTCTATATAATGAGAGTATCCATTTCATCATCCTCTCCCCCAATCCTAGGTGCTTCAAGGTTTCCATCAGAAATCCCCAATCCACTCTATCGAATGCCTTTTCGGCATCGATAGATAATAGGGCTGCTGGGGTATTACTCCTGATTACTTCCTGCATGAGGAGAAGTGTTTTCAAGGAATTATCTCTCCCTTCCCTCCCCGGGACAAATCCTACTTGGTCGTTGTGTATCCAACGTTTTAAACCACTTTTCATCCTGTCTGCGAGTATTCTAGAAAAAATTTTTGTGTCTACGTTTAAGAGTGAAATTGGTCTGTAGCTTCCAGGGGAGGCTGGGTCCTTTCCTTCTTTCAGGATTAAGGTGATGTGCGCTAACAGCGATTCTTCCCGAGACTCTTCATTCTCCCCGAGAGCATTCAAATAATCACATAGTTTGGGTGCGAGTATTTCTGAAAATTTTTTATAATAAGCTACGGAGAATCCGTCGGGGCCCGGGCTCTTCCCCAGGGCAGTGTTTTTTATTGCCTTTTCTACCTCCTCTTGGGATATAGGAGCGTCCAAACGTTCAACCATATCCTTCTCTGCCCTGGGAAGGTCTAGTCCCCGAAGGTACTCTCTTATTTTTTCCCTCCTCTTGTCCCTCCCCCCTTCACTCTGGCCTACATCGTAGAGGGCGCTGTAGTAAGAGTGGAATATCTTAGCAATTTTTGGCGTAGAGAATTCTAGGTTCCCCTCTTCGTCTCTTATTTTAGGTATAAACGTCCTACTCTTTTTTTCCCTGACCCTTCTGGCCATCCACTTTCCTGGTTTGTTCCCTTCTCTATATACGTCTCTATTTATCATATCAAAGGCACACTTCCTTTCCTTCTCCAGCAACTCGTTCAGATCTCTTCTTTTCCTGATTAATTCACACCTTTCGGGTAGCCCTCTAGGTCTTGTGCTCTGTTCCTCTTCCTGGATCTCTCTATATAGTCGTGTCAGATTTTCCCCTCTTTCTTTTTTTTTCCTTGTTCCCATTGCAATCCAGATCCCTCTTATGTAGGTTTTATGTGCTTCCCAAAGAGTGGATCTAGATATATCCTCTGTATCGTTAATCTTAAAGTAACTTTTTAATTCCTGTTCTATTTTCTCAACTACATCCGGGTACTGCATCAGGGAATCATTAAGTTTCCAGTTTATCCTAGACCGATCTGCACCTGCGATCTCCACTTGGATTTTCACCGGTGCATGGTCGGATAGGGTAATGGCCTTTATTTCTGCTACCTTCAAAAAGGGGACCAACTGATGTTCTATCAAAATATAGTCAAGTCTCGAGAATGATTTGTGTACCTGGGAGAAGAATAAGTAGTCACGATCTCTTAGATGGCTTATCCTCCATGCGTCTATCAATTGCATGCGATTTAACATTTTCTTAAGTGTCCCTCCCTGTGTGCCCGATCTTGTCTCACTCCTTGATGTATCTACCTCAGGGTCCATACACATGTTCAAATCCCCTGCGACTATTAGCCTCCCTTTTTTAAAAGATTCTAATTTCATCAAGACTCTCTTTAGGAAGCTCTCCGGGTTTCTATTGGGGGCATAGATATTTGCCAATGTGATCCATGACTCAAACATCCTCCCTTTCACAAACAGAAACCTGCCCCTGGGGTCGGCCAGTCGCTCCTCTTCTTCAAACCTTACTGTTCTTTCGAACCCAATGGCCACTCCCCCTGAGTGTACTGAACTAGCGTCCCCATAACGCCATTCTGGGAACCAATATGATGCTAGTCCCCTACTTGAGTGCGTTACATAAGTCTCTTGTAGGAACACCACATTTGCGCCCAAAAGGCGCAATTCTTGATTTATTTTATACCTTTTTTTTTCCGTATTCATTCCCCTCACATTGTAGGTAACAAGGTTTATTACTCCCATTTTATATTATTGGAAGGAGCGTCCGGCCAGTCCCATGCGGCATAACCGGGGAGAGAGAGAGGGAGATAGGAGGAAAAAAAAAAAAAAAAAAAAAAAAAGCCCACCCAAACAGTCCCCCCCTCCCCTCCCCCCACCCTCACCCCTACCCTCCACCCCCACCTCCCCCCACCCTCCCTCTGGAACAGGTCGCCTAATCTGGCGGGGCAGATCCCTCTGTTCAATACATGGATCGGGTGGTCGTCCTCAATCGGATTCCATCCCGCCTCCATCTTCCCCATAGGGCTCGTGTCGCTAGGGTTCCCCGTATCGCCCCAGCACCCTCCCCCTTCCCCCCCGCACCGCTCATCTCGGCATTGCCCTTCTCCCCTTAGCTATGCCTCTTGAATTTTAGCTTGCATTAATCATTATGCCCCTACCCTCCCTCCGCCATACTTTATCCTGCACTGGGGTTGCAGTCTCCCCCATACCCCAGCCCGGAATATTTGGGGGGGCAATATCTAGCTTGCTACAAAAGTCCTCGAGGTCTTCTGGGAATCTGAGCACTGCCGTTCGTCCATTCTTTTTTCCAATTAAGCAAGCCGGGAACCCCCATTGGTACGGTATTTCTGTTGTTTTCAACACGCTTGTCAGTGGTTTTAATAGCCGCCTTCTTATGAGTGTCTCTGCGGAGAGGTCTGGATAGACCTGTATCTCTGCTCCTTCGATGCTTAAGCCTGGTTGGTGTCGCAGCTTTCCCAGGATTTTAGCTTTGTCCTCCTCATAGTGAAACTTCACTATCACATCTCTTGAATTTTCCGATGTGTTTCTGGGGTATCGTGCGACCCTATGGGCTCTGTCAATTTTCAAGGGAGCCGTCGCTTCTTTATCTAGTAATGGATTTAGCAGTTTTTGTAATATCGGCACCAGCTCTTCCTTCCCGATTTTCTCTGGGAGGCCCTTGAGTCGCAGGTTTTTGCGTCGGCTGCGATTCTCCTGATCTTCTAATTTATAAAGGAGGCTTCTATTCGCTCTTTGTAGATCCCTTATTTGCGTGTTCATTCCTTCCAGTCTCTGCTCATGTTCTTCCAGTCTGTCTTCCGTCTCTTCCACTCTTTTCAACACATGCCCAATATCTACCCTTACAGTCGCGATCTCTTTTTTAAGGGAAGTCTCTAGTTTCGTTAGTAATTCAGTGAGCATTTCTCTGATCTGTGGGGCCTCTTCCTGTATAAGTTGGGGTGACGGTTTGTTCCCCCCGGTGGGATCCTCCTCTTCATGTCTCCCATGAGAGCCTTCCTGTATCTCGCCACCGTGAGTCTGTTGGCTTCCACTGATCCTTGCTCTTGCGCTTTTACTTCTATTTTCTTCTGTTGTCCCTTTCTGTTTATTTATCCCTGGGCGTGAGGGTGCTCCCAATCTGGGGCTCCCCTGGGGTTCTTCCAGCATGCTGGCCTCGGTTGACATATATCTCTGGATCCCTCCTGGGCTGGGAACGGTTATAGTTCCCTTACTGCCTTTGTTTGCCTTCCCCTTCATCTTCCCGGGTCTCCGAATCCTTCGCCCTGCCCCTCGGAATTAGTGCAGTCTCAGATGTAATTAGCTGTGCCTAGGTTACCCCTTTGCGGGTCCCGGAGCCAACTGCCTCAGTTCCCTCTCCCGTCCCTCAAATATGCTTGAGCCACGCACCCACACCCGCTCACACCCTCGCTCCTATACTGAGCCCACAGTAGGTCCCCTCGATCCACTTGGGTCTGTGGGGGGGTCCTCTGGGGAGGTTACCCTTCCCCACCGACCCTATATGTCAGACCTGAGCGGGTGTGTTTACCTCCCAGTGGTCTCGCTGGGCAGCTATCTAGTCCTTTCTAGACTCTGTCTAGCGGGGAGCTAAGTGGATTTAACCCCCAGCCCCCAATTTAGGGTAGGGTATATGTTTTTTTTTTTTTTTTTTTTTTTCACTTATATAGTCCAGGTTGCCCCGGATAACCGGTATTTCTACCCGATACTTTGTCCTCTTAGCCTTTGGCTATCAAAGAGACCGGGGGGTAGGGAGGGTGGTCCCCACGTTTAGGGACAGGAGAGAGGGGCCGAGGCAGTCAGATCTTCTATTTTGGATCATCTACCCTCTACTATATGCGTCCTAGAGGGTTAGCACAGTTAGCGCTGTTATAAAGAATGTCACTTAGAAGTAAAAATCCTTTTTTCTTTCGCACACAATACTCCTCTAGGTATGGGGTCAGCTCAGGTCTTTTTGAGGTTTATAATGTCATAGAGGTGGGTGAGTGTGAGGGCGCACAGATGTTCACATTGGACAGTCAGGAAGAACAGGTAGATGTGCAAATCGGGTGATAAGTAATCAAATCATCTGTCCCGGGCACTTGCGTGTAATTAAATACTTCCCAAACAACTCCCGGCTACTTGCTGCTGTTCTGTGGGTATTTCCCTCAACCCCTACTATAAATCCTAGCTCCAGGTGGTTCGAGCAGCAACAAGAGGGGTTAATTTCCGGAGACTATGAATGTATAGTAGCGTCAGGTCATACAAATTAAATGCAAGATAACTTTTTTTGATTTCCTCCCCGGAGAGTGTAGATGCAGAGTGACGCAGGGTAATGCAGAGTGAATGCAGAGAGTGACATTTAATTTCTTACCCTGTTTTCAGCTGCTTCTCTAGAGACTTCACAGGGGGGGGGCCGGGGAGACACACATGGGGGCATCAGCTTACACAGGGCCTCTCCTCGGCTCACGCTTCCCTCTGCTCCTAATCCCGCGTGTCTCCCTGCAGGCTTCCCCCCTCCAGCTGCGGCGTTACCTTATTGCTTGTTGCACCGCTCCAGCTCCCGGGGTTCTCTCCCCCCTCTGTTGCTACGCAACTCCTGCTCCTAATACCCGTGTTGGTTACGGTGTTGAGGGCTTATCCGAGCAGTAGCAGCAGCAGCGGTGGTGGTTAGCAGCTATCTCACTCCTCTCCTCCTCTGCTCCATGCTGGCGTCATCTCTCGGCGCCGGCGTCTTTGTGGCTTCCCAGCTTCCTCCTCACTGTTTGAGCGGATATGCGGGGAGGGCGGTGGTGCCCGGCTTCCTACGGAGCGCTCCTACGTAGCAACACTCCGCCCCATCCCCATCTTCATATGGGTAAGCCTCTGGGATTTAATAGGGGAATTGTTTGGAAGGCACCAAGGGTTCAGTGATCTGCCTTGTTTACATATTGTACAGATTGGCGGGTCCCGGTAGACATTGGGTCCGCCAGACCCGCTGATTGGCTCCAATTACAGCAGGGGCTAGTCGCTGGCGCCGCACGCGTGCGCCCCCAGAACCAGGAAACAAAATCACGTACAGTGTGATTTCACGCTAAAGGGCCACTCTGCCTCAGTACATATGCGTGGGGCGGTCCGGAAGCAGTTAAAGGGCTGGAAGATGGTGGCAGGAAGAGGTTATATATGCCATTGCAATTGAAAACGTTTTGTTATTTCTGTTTGCTAAGTGAAAAAGATACCTGTTGATCTTGCACTTTCTGCCTGTGCTGCAACTTATCAGTTGCAATGTTCCCAGCTCTCATTTAGGACTACAAAACACCTGCCCTCTGGAGAAGAGGACAGGGGGAGGAATTCTTTAGTCCTGTCCTAGGTAGGGTTGCCACCGTTTCTTCAAGCCAAACCAGAACACTTTAGCGGTCTGGAACACCTTTGGGTGCCCCAAAGTGAGTAGTGATGCAGTGCACATAGCCTGCGTGGGTGTGGCCAACTTGCTCTTGCTGACATCATCACCCTGCACCCCAGTGATGCCGAACCTGCCCCCCAGACAGCCGCCCACAGCTCCTGGACAGCAACAGATTTGTGTGTGACTATCTTGGTTACTTGAGGAGCCATAGCCCAGTCTGAATAATGTATCCGGGTTGAAACCCGGACACATGATTCAAAACACGGACTGTCCGGGTGAATCCCAGACAGGTGGCAACCCTAGTCCTTGGGTGACAACACTACTCATCCATAGATACAGTACAGTGAGCGTTGTCACCCTAGGACAGGAAGTTACATGCAGAATTACTACGAATAACAAAAGTAAACAAAACCTAAAAAACAACAAAAAACAAATGCAGCCACCACATTTAAGGACTCGTAAGCTCTAATACACATTCAATTTTTGTTCTCAGGATTAGATATGCTTTAAAGTTTCTCTTTACAGCCACGGCGGGGGAAAGAGTTGTAATCTTTGTGCGAGGTCCTTCAGTGCCCCTGAGCCCTGTAAGAAGCCAGCGGGTGATTGAAGCTGCCAGCATTCACCTTAGACTGAGGTATCAATTCTGGGTGGACTAATCCTTTAACCACTTGCTGACAAGCCTGATGGATCTGTGCCGATGCAGAACCAGCATGGTGTCTTCTTCTACACAAGAATACTCCTGCAATCTCCAGTATGTTTCTGTAGCTGATATTCACTCCGTATTGGAAAATAAAGAATATAGCCGTATTACTTGCTATTTAAAGTTCCTGCACAGACGGTGTCCATGAGGAATAGAGTCCCCGGCCTTGTCTGATGGTAATAGAGCTGTCATTATGGTTATTGCACAATATCGCAGGATTCCAGGCATTCCTGTCAGATGATCGCAGCCCTGCAAGTATAAATAGACGTGGTCTTTTGTATGCAACACAGCATTGCAGGGTTCACAGTGCTTGGAGATCTATTGATCTCTAATCAAAGGGACTTTAAGCCATTAAATTTTTTGCATATACAGCGGGTAAAATAAGTATTTTTGACACATCACCATTTTTCTAGGTAAATATATTGACATAAAATTTTCCCCACATGTTGGTAACAACCCATGCAATTCATACATACAAGGACGCCAAAACGAATAAGTTCAGAAAAGAAGTTCAGTGTAATAAAATGGAATGACACAGGGAAAAAGTATGAAACAAGCTAACTGAAATTTATTTAATACTTGGTACAAAATCCTTTGTTGGTAATGCCAGCTTCAAGACGCCTCCTTTATGGAGAAACTAGTCACATGCGTTGCTCAGGTATTATTTTGGCCCATTCTTCCATTCTTCTTCAAATGGTTCCATGGGCCTCTTCTATGAACTCTGATCCTTAGTTCTTTCCATAGATTTTCTATTGGATTCAAGTCAGGTGATTGGTTGGGCCATTCTAGCAACTTTAAGTTCTTTCTTTGAAACCGATTGAGAGTTTCCTTGGCTTTGTGTTTGGGATCATTGTCTTGCTGAAATGTCCGCCCTCGTTTCATCTTCATCATCCTGGTAGATGGCAGCAGATTTTTATCAAGAATGACATTTTTCCATTCATCCTTCCTTCAATGATATGAAGTTTGACAGTACCATATGCTAAAAAACAGCCCCACACCATGATGTTCCCACCTCCAAACTTCACTGTTGGTAAGGGGGTGTTTTTGGGGTGATGTGAAGTGCCATTTGACATCCAAACATGGCACATATTATGGCATCCAAAGAGTTAAATTTTAGTCTCTTCTGATAATTCTTTTCACTCCTCTGTCAGAAATCTTGCGAGGAGCAGCTGGTCGTGGCTGGTTTATGGTGAAATGATGGTCTTTCCACTTCTGGACTATGGCCCCAACAGTGCTCACTGGAACATTCAGAAGTTTAGAAATCCTTCTGTAATCAATGCCATTAGTATGTTTTGCAACAATAAGGTTGCAAAGGTCTTGAGAGAGCTCTTTGCTTTTACCCATCATGAGATGTTACTTGTGTGACACATTCTGTGTGCCAATCCCAAGTCTGAACAATAGGGGAGGGTGGAGGAAAGACCTGGTGACCATCCTTATTAAATTTGCTTTCAAGCACATTAGTCATGGTGCCCAGAGAGATGCCCCATGACCTCCCCATACCAGTGGCGTACCTAGCACATCTGGCTGGTCTTTTTTTTTTACACCCCCCCCCCAAAAAAAGTTACTGTTTTGAAGAAATAAACGCACTGCAGCGAATGTGGGGGTGTCAAACTGTATTAACAGTGGGAGGGGATTAAAAGGGCATAATTAAAAAACACCTAAGCCTACTCTCCCTATACTGAGCACACATATGCCAGAGTACTTTTGCCCAGAAAATATGCTTTTATGACTGTGCCACAAGCAACCATATAAAAGACGTACAAACCTCAGCACAGTAATTTTAATAAAATGAAAGTCTTCATTACATATGCTTTCTACACACAGCTGACCTTACAGAATAATGTAATGTTCTCGGAGTGCAGTTGTCAGGAGTATGAAATGTAAAACATAGTGTCTTTATTGCAGGGATCAGGAGTCCAGAACGCACTGGCCACGTTACAAAGTAAGGCCAAAACTACCCCCTCTACCCGTACGAATCACCCCCCCTCCCCCAAGCCCATATCCCCCCTCAGTATGGATCTCCCCTAACATCCCTAAATACCCCCTCCCAGCCAAGCACAGACCAACCCCCCCAACACAGACCTCTAAGTGCAGACCCCCTTCCCAGCACAGACCGACCCCCCACAAACACAGACCTCTGAGCAGACCCCCCCAGCACAGACCCCCCCCCCCCCAGCACAGAAGAGCTACCTCCTTCCCCCCAGCACAGACACCTTAGTACAGACAAATCACCCCCCCCAGAACAAACCTCTGAGTACAGAGTTCCTCTCCCCCCCAGCACAGACTCCCTCAGTACAGACAGACCCCCTAGCACAAACTCCTCAGTACAGACTACCAACGCTCCCTGGAAAAGACTTGCCCCCCCCCCCCCCCCCCAGCACAGGCCCCTCTGTACAGATGGACCCCCAACCAAAACTCCTTAGCACAGATGGACTCCCCGCCCCCAGCACAAACAATTCAGCACAGACCCACCCCCCAGAACAGGCCAACTTCCCAGAACAGGCCGACTTCCCAGCACAGACCTCTCAGTACAGACCTCTCAGTACAGACCAACCCCCCAGTACAAACCCCTAAGTAGAGAAATACCCCCCCTCCCTTCTCCAGTATAGACTCCTCAGCACAGAAACCCCTGCCTCCCTCTCCAGGGCAGACAGTGCCATGCAACACAAAAAAAATTCTGTCAGGTGGCTGCAGCATCCCTGGCAAGTCCACACCCAGTGCTATCTGCACCACCTGCAAACCCCTTAGTACAGGATTAGAAATTTAACTGACCGTTCAAAAAACGAAAATGTATTTTCTAACAGAATTCTACCAGTGTGTGGCCAGCTATAAGAATCATCTAGAGTCAGATATGACTGAATGGATATGTACACACCCCATGGATGTTAAAGAGACACTGTCACCTGCCCATTCAGAGTGACATTACCTTCTAATAGCCCACCCTCCATGGCAAGGTATACTTGATTACCCATATCCATGCTCTTGTCTCACCGCTGCAAGAGTCTGCCCTAGTGTCTACAGTGTAAGAACTTACCCAGTGAGATGATGTCACTGCTGCGCAAAGTGTTCGGACTTGGTGAGTGCATGCTTAGTCCGGAGTACTGTCATGTAAGGAGGTCTAATGCTCCCCATTTCGAAAGCCCCTCTTTATTTGAGCTGGTGAGGATGTGCCGATTGGTGAGTAGATCATGTTGGGAGGACAGCTATAAGGTGGCACTGTCACTTTGCCCTCAATGGTCCTCCAGCACTCATACTGGGAGATGGAGGCAATAATCTGAGCCAATCGTGGAAGCAGAACTCTGAGCCAATCTCCTCACATGAAGAAACAAGTGAAGAGATCAAAATGAGAGACACCAATAGCCTGCTGCTACTCCTTCATTGTCCAATCTTCTACATTGTTTTACCTGGAGTAGATTCAATGGCCCCTAAGGGCCCTTTCCCAAGAGGTGTCCTTTATTCCAATCATTAGGGGATTGATGATTCATCTCCTGCTGAATTGGAGCTAGATGGTATAGATGTCATGCTAGGTCTATGGGAAGGTGGATGCAGGGCTGGCCCAAGACATTGTGCTGCCTGGGTCCAAAAAAAAAATCACACCCACCAATGGCCCCCACATCCATGATTTTATATCATAATAATTAAAGCTAAAATTACATTTATTAGGAATTCAGATTTACATGCAACAGCACCTTGGAAAATTATACAACATACCATTATGTTCAATTCCAAACCACAAACTTCATATCACAGATCCCCCTCATCTTAGACCATCCCATCACAGATCCCCCCATCACATACTCCCCTCATCACAGACCACCCCATCACAGATCCCCCCATCACATACTCCCCTCATCACAGACCACCCCATCACAGATCCCCCCCATCACATACTCCCCTCATCACAGACCACCCCATCACAGATCCCCCCCATCACATACTCCCCTCATCACAGACCATCCCATTACAGATCCCCCCCATCACAGACTCCCCTTATCACAGACCATCCCATTACAGATCCCCCCCATCACAGACTCCCCTTATCACAGACCATCCCATCTTAGATCTCCCCCATCACAGACCATCCCATCATTGGATCCTGTTCCCTCACAACTACTACGGTCACCCTCTTCTTCTTTCCTATGCTCCCTCACTCACATCTTCAATCTCTCCCTCTCTAGTGGCACCTCCCCCTCCCCTCTAAAACATGCGCAGATCACTCCCATACTTAAAAAGCCCTCACTGGACCCCACCAACCTGAACAACTTAAGACCCATCTCATTGCTCCCATTCACCTCCAAACTTCTAGAACGCTTAGTCTACAACCGTCTTGGCTCCTACCTCAGTGAAAATAATCTTCTTGACCCATTAGAGTCTGGCTTTCGCTCGATGCACTCCACGGAAACTGCCTTACTAAAACTCACTAACGATTTACTAACTGCTAAAACCAACAGCCAGTACTCCATACTCCTACTACTTGACCTCTCTGCGGCCCCAGATACTGTTGACCACCCGCTCCCTCTCAATAAACTACATTCCCTTGGCCTCCGAGATTCTGCTCTATCCTGGTTCTCTGCCTATCTATCACAGCACTCCTTCAGTGTCACCTACAACTCTGTCTCCTCCTCTCCATTGCCCCTTTCTGTGGGGGTCCCCCAAGGCTCTGTTCTTGGACCCCTTCTCTTCTCTGTCTACACCTCCTCCCTTGGTCACCTGATAACCGCCTACGGCTTCCAATACCACTTATACGCCGGAGACACCCAAACCTATCTGTCTACTCCTCACCTCACTCAGTCTCCTCTCGCATTACTAACTTACTAACTGACATATCAGCATGGATGTCGCACCACTTCCTTAAACTAAATCTTTCTAAAACTGAGCTATTAATATCTCCCCCCCATGTGCCCCCCTCCATGACATTTCCATCAAAACCAACAATGCTATCAGTCCCTCCCCTCACGCCAGGGTACTAGGTGTAATCCTAGACTCTGACTTGTCATTTCAGCCCCAAGTCCAATCATTGCCAAAAGTTTGTAGAATTCACCTCCGTAACGTCTCTAAAATTCACCAAGCTCCTCATTCACTCCCTCGTTATCTCTCACCTTGACTATTGCAACTCCCTTCTCATTGGCCTGCTTCTCCATAAGCTATCCCCTCTTCAGTCTATCATGAATGCTGCTGCCAGACTTATCCACCTAACCAACTGCTCAGTGTCTGCCAACCCTCTCCTCCAATCCCTACACTGGCTCCCAATCACCCAGCGAATTAAATTCAAAATACTAACCACAACATACAAAGCCATTCACAACTCTGCCCCGAGCTACATCACCAATCTTGTCTCCAAATATCACCCAAATCGTCCTCTCTGCTCTTCTCAAAACCTCCTCCTCTCAAGCTCTCTCATCTCCTCCTCCCATACTCGTCTCCAGGATTACTCCAGATCCTCTCCCATCCTCTGGAACTCGCTACCTCCACTGGTCCGGCTATCCCCTACTCTTACTACCTTCAGGCGATCCCTGAAAACTCATCTCTTCAGGAAAGCCTATCACGTCTCCAACTAATCTCCTACCACTTCCATCAGCTCATTCCCCACAGTTACAACCTTTTGTACTATCTGCCCCACCCCATTAGATTGTAAGCTCTTCTGAGCAGGGCCCTCTTATTCCTCTTGTATTTGTTGGCGATGTAAATCCTGTATAATAATAATAATCTCCCCATCACAGACCATCCCTTCACAGATCCCACCCCCCATCACAGACCCCTTTCTATTACAGTAGAGACCCCCCTCTATACAGACCATCCCATCACAGATCCCACCCATCACAGACTCCCCTCATCACAGACCATCCCATCACAGACCCCCCCCCCCCCCAACAAGGACTCCTTTCCATTACAGGCCCCCCACCCCATACCTCCCTCATTACAGATCCCCCATCACAGACTCCTCTCCATCACAGACCCCCCCTCCTCCCATCACAGACTCCCCTCATCTCAGACCATCCTATCACAGATCCCCCCCCCCCCCAATCACAGACCCCTCTCCATCAGAGATCCCCCACCCCAGACCCCCTCATCACAGACTCCCCCCATTTAAGACCACCCCTATCACAGACTCCTCTCCATCACAGAACCACCGATCACAGACCCCCCCATCACAGACTCCCCTCATCACAGAGCCCCCATCACAGATGCCCCCATCACAGACTCCTCTTATCACAGATCCCCCCTCATCACAGATCCCCCCCCTTCACAGACTCCTCTCCATCACAGATCCCCCATAACAGACTCCTCTCATCACAGACCCCCCTCATCACAGATACCCCTTATCACAAACCTTCCCCATCACAGACTCCTCTCCATCACAGATCCCGCCATCACAGACTCCTATCCATCACAGATCCTGCCATCACAGACTCCTCTCCATCACAGATCCCCCATCACAGAGCCCCCATCACAGAGCCCCCATCACAGATCCCTGCCATCCCAGACTCCTCTCCATCACAGATCCCTGCATCACAGACTCCTCTCCATCACAGATCCCCCTATCACAGACTCCCCTCATCACCTAAATTGTAAGCTCTAGTGAGCAGGGCCCTCTGATTCCTCCTGTATTGAATTGTATTGTAACTGTACTGTCTGCCCTCATGTTGTAAAGCGTTGAGCAAACTGCTGGCACTATAAAAAATCCTGTATAATAATAATCATAATAATCACAAACTCCCCTCCTCACAGACTCATCTCATCACAGATCCCCCCCTGTGACGGGAGTCACTTTGGGTGAGGGGCTTGTAGAACCCAGCTTACCTTCTTGTCCAGATCCCCGGCCCCTCCTATGTGTAAGTCACCCTGTGTCTATTAGGGGTACAATGTGAACATATGAAGATAAATGAATTCCGCCTTTCTGACTGCTGAAATATTGTATGAGCTTGGACTGTTTACTTTTTACTAGATGGTTTGAGGTGTGGCTGTATCCCATTGTTCCTGTCTGCCTTGGGAGCAAAGTATTATGGGATGTATATGCTTATGTGATTTGGCTTACATGTCAATGAAACCGGGGGGGGTTCTCCAGCAGCTCCTCCTAAAGACCGTCTACTGCAAAGTTGAATATACCTGTGTGTCATGTTACTGGAGGAGGTAAAGTTTACCCGCCCTGTGTCATTATGCAAAGAGGGGGGATTGTCTCCTGAGTGTATACAGTATCTCTTTGTGCCTGTGTCTTATGCTTCCCTTCACCCTACACTGATGTCTCAACAAGTGACTGGGTGGGCTAAGGGACATTGGATCGTGCTGGTACTGGACAAGGGAAGCCTATATGGCAGACATACTCCTCTTGAGTACGGGGGGCCGTCACACCCCCAATCACAGACTCCTCTCCATCACAGATCCCCCCATCACAGACTACCCTCATCACAGAGCCCCCATTACAGCCTCCTTCATCACAGAACCCCATTACAGCCCTTCATCGATATTACAGACTACCCCTTCCATAATATCGCAGCCCCCCCCCCCCACCACCTTATTTACACAAGATGGGAAGTATGGAAGGTCCAAAGGGCGGGACTTTTCATGCAAAAAGGCAGGTGATTGATTGCTGGGATCGCCCCGCTGTCTAATAACCAATCAATCATTTCTTAACTTGAAAAGTCCTGCCCTTTGTCCAAACCTACTTCCCATCTTGTGTAAATAATGTATTGAAGGTGAGGGGGAGTGCTGCGATCTTATGGAAGGGACAGACCTGCCGCGCCTGCTGGGCCAGGTGGAGGAAAGCAGTACATTTGATCTGATGCCGGCGGTGCCGTCAATTTACTGCCCCTCTCAAAGTTCCTCCTGAGTCCAATGGACCCAGCAGGACCCATTTTTAAGGCTTGCCCTGGGGGAATGTAAACGGATGTACATCTGTTTACATTCTTTTACCTCCAATCTGGCAAGCTTAGTTCCGATCAAACGGAAAAGGATACAACTCTTCTTGTTTTCTGTTTTTTTTACCTAGACGGACTTGGAGGCAGTTGGATGTAAACAAACCCATGTCCATTTACATCTGCCTGCCAATAGACCAACATGGAGCTTCTGCTCAGATCTGATTGGAACATCTGTGTGAAAGGGGCCGAAAGGTCTGTTACACATGTATCCATGGAAACAGAACGTGACGGCTCTCCTCAGTTCCATAACCTGTGTGAAAGAAGTGTGCCTGAAGCATCATTTTTTATATATTTATCCATAAGATGTTCTGGTATCCATGGTAACCATTCAGGTTCTACTTTCTATTCCCTTTGTGCAATGAGGAGATGGATCTGATTGGTTGCCATGAGTAAAATGAACACTTCCTTTAGACATGTACAGCCATGCTTATTAGTTGATCTAGCTCTGCGCCCCTTCACACACGTCCATTCTTTTTGGACATCTACAAAAATGTCAAATTATCTAAGTTTTAGCCAGCAAAATGTTGTCAGCCGGACAGCAAGGGAAATCTCTTTATAAGGGCGCGTTCATTCGTATGGCAGCCTTTGCCACCCCGCTGAATAGTGTTCTGTGGTGGATTGTTCTTTTAAGATGTTTGATAAGTGGTGAGGACTCGGAGGCAATGATGCTTGTTTTATCTCTCAAAATGCCGACCCACCGTGTTGCAAGAGTTCTGTATTTTATGCAGTTAAGGCACAGCCAATTTTCAGCGGAATACCGTTCGCTTAATGCAACATGCTATTTCATTTTTGTCATGGCCAGGAAGCAATGCATGGCGACAAGGGGCATGTGCACAGCCCTGAGCGGCTGCATGCCCTTGTTTTTGTGGGCGATTGGGGGCTCAACTGCCTGCTTTTACTGCCCCCTGGCCAACCACGTAAACAAGCACTAGATAGCAGCCAACCCTGAGGGATTGTAACTCATTCTCACTCTAGACAAAACTACGAAAAAAAAACATTTTGGATTGATATATGCTTCAAAGTGGAACTAAACTGCTCCTGAATTACCTCCCCCACCTCCATTTTTAACCAATTCCAGCCCATAGGAGGTCATATAACGTCCTGGACTTTCAGTGGTATTACTGGGATGAAGCCTGCAGTTACAGGCATCATCCTGGTATCTTTTTTTTTTTCCAGCCAGCAATTCCCTGTGTTAAAAAGCCATCCTAGCGGCTAATTAGCTGCTGGATGGCTTCTACAGGTGGCACCCCTCCGGGCTCACCCGGGCCGATCAGGGAGCTCGGTACCCGATCCAGTGGTGCCACCTGGTTATCCTAGAGCTGGCCGAGGACCAGGCGATCTAGGAGGGTCTAGGAGGCTGAAAGCGACAGCATTACGTCACTTCCGGTTATGGTAGATGTAAACACTGCCATTTTTTTTCTACAAACCATAAAATCAATGCTTTTTTTTTCCTTATGCTTTCCAGGGTAGAGGAGAGAACTGGGGTCTCCATAAAGAGGACCTGTCATGCCATATTTCTATCACAAGGGATTTTTATGTTTCTTGTGATAGGAAAAAAAGTGATTAAAAAATAAAAAATAAAATAAATAATGATAAAAAAATGTTCAAACAACCCCGCGCTCATGCGCAGTGGTTGAAGGTTGCGCACACATATGTAAACGGTGTTCGCACCATACATGTGCGATATTGTTATTGTGAGAACAATATTTCTAGTGTGAGACCTCCTGTGTATCTCTAAACTGGTAACCTGTAAAAAAATAAAAATAAAAGGGTTGCCTATAGAGATTTTTAAGTATCGTAGTTGATTGCCATTCCACGAGCGTGCGCAATTTTAAAGCATGACATGTTAGGTATCTATTTTCTCGCCATAACATCATCTTTTATATTGTACCAGAAATTAGGGTCATATATTGTGTTTTCTTGCATTACAATTCATTAAAGTATATTTTGTCCCCAAAAAATTGTGTATGAAAAATTGCTGCGCAAGTACGGTGTGACATGCAAAATTGCAACACCTACCATTTTATTCCATAGGGCCTCTGATTAAAATATATATAAAATGTTTGGGGTTCTGAGTAATTTTCTAGTAATTTTTACATAGAGAAATGTCAGAACTGGCCTGGGCAGTAGTAGTTAAAAAACTCAAGCGTGCACCTATGTGTTACCAGTCTACCAGGCATTTTGGAGCAGGAAGAGACCAGCTGTGCATCTGTGCACACACAGCGGGTTTCCATACATATGCACAAACAATGTCAGCTTCTGGTGGATGGGCAATGTAGCGCCCTGCAGCATTTGTGAGATTGTGCTGAAATCTGCGCATACATCGCAAACTTGCAGCTGAGTAACGCACTGCCTCCTGGGACAACTGTGACATTGCAATACCAGAAAGCAGTAGGGAAAGGCCTAGACTGGACACCAGAAAGTGCTGCTTGCAGCACAAAAAAAGCAACTACTGTAAGTGGTAAAAATGATGGGTGAGCACAGTGCTGGTTCCTGGGAAAGGTGAGTGATTAATAAAAGTCAGCAGCTACAGTTTTTTTAGCTTCTGACTTTTAATTTTCACAAAACCGACTGGAGCTCCTTTTTAAAACTGCCCAGGAAATGTCTTCCTCTTGGCACTAAGGGAATGAGAGAGAGAGCACTTCTGTCTGAATATTTGCCTGCCAGCAGGAGATTATACCAGCGGAGATCTGAGCCTCAGACTGGGAGTGAGGACACCTGGGGTCAGCACGGCATAGCCCAGATCGCAGAATTTGCACCGCTGCCGCAGGGAGATTGGAGCATCCAATTACAGTACCCTCTGCTTTACACAGCTAATCACTGGAGGCTTTGGAGAGAGACTGAGGGGCCCCCTTGTACACTGAGAGGTCACCGCAGCATCCCGGGGACTGGTGAGAGGGCTATTCATCCTTTTCTGAAACTGCTAGCAGGGACTGAGCCACTGGCAGCAGGACATCAAGTAGATCCAATTCATACCACAATTGTACTGCACTCTATACCGCACTTATCCCAAACCTAGACTGCACCTATACCAATCCTATACAACATTATACTGAACCTTTACTGCATCTGATCCACATCTACCTAGCACCTGTGCCGAGACTATACTGTACCTATACTGTACCTATACTGCATTCAGGCGAACTGGGACTGTGAATAATTGCACCATCGCTCTTAAAGGGCCCCAACGATAGCCAGCAGAACAACAACTCAAAGGACTGCCTCTCCCGTAATAATTATTCTGCCCACTTTGTTCCCCTGCCCCCTCTGCTACCATCCTCCTTTTATTTTGGACAATGCATACCCAGTTAGACTAGGACCAGCATAACTGCCATAAATGCGCTCTTGCACTATACAATATATTACGTTTGCCTTTACTACCTGATTTGGTGTATGTTTTCTTAGATATAGCACGTTGGTTAATAAGTATTACTTTCTGTGAATTCCTGTGATATTGTATGTTTGTAAACTCAACCAGGCATGTTACAGGGGCTCAGGTTCTTGAGAAGGTTGAGGCCCATCCTATCAAGGGGCTCCTACAGTGGTAGCGCTACGCTGGAAAATCAGCATTGGACCAGGGCTTACAGCCAATGGCTGCAAGCACTGATCAGTGTATTCTGGCTAGGGGAGAGTACCTGCTGTCGGCATACAATAACAGAGCGGGAGAGATCCCTGCATCACACATCGTTATATACCCAGCTTTAGATTAGTTGCATCACTAGCACATATGTGATGACTTAAATGCTCTATGAGTCAGAATTCGTGATTTCAGTATTTATTTTGGGCCAGTAATTTGAAAAGTAGCCAGTGGATCAGCATGACTGCCAGGCAACTAGCATTCTCAGAAGACGCTATGCAATGGCGGTCTACATATTTCTAGCTATATGTACAGTAGCGTTACACCCATAGGAGCCGCAGGATTACTGACCAGGTCTTCCCCACATGCTTTGTCCCTTAGCCAGGCACACAGGCTCATTCACACCATTCTTCAATAGGGATGGGCCGAACACTCCCCGATTCGCACCAGAACACCTCCAACAGGCAAAAATTTCTAGCGAACATGCAAACCCTCCATGAGACACGAACATGAAAAATCAAAAGTTCTCATTTTAAAGGCTTATATGCAAGTTATTGCCATAAAAAGTATATGGGGACCTGGGTACTGCCCTAGGGGACATGTAGCAGAGCAAAAAAACGTTTTTTAAAACAATCGTTTTTAAAGGAGCAATGATTCTAATAATTTGTAAACTGAAACAATAAAAATTAAATATTACTTTAAATATGGTGCCTGATGGGTCCCCTTAGTCTGCCTGGAAAGTGCGCATCTGTACGATTTATAGAACATGCCACAGTAATAATGACATTTCTAAAGGAAAAAATGTCATTTAAACTTGCTTGCGGCTGTAATGTATTTCTGGCTTACAGCAATTTAGATAAAAAATTAAAAAAGGCGTGGGGTCTCTTCCCAGTCCATATATAGTGCAGTCAGTGTAGAATTTATAACCCAGTGCAGAGTATATAGTGCAGTCAGTGTAGTGTATATAACGCAGTGCAGAGTATATAGTGCAGTGCAGAGTATACAATACAGTGTATTGAATTGGGTCCCCCCCAAAATCCATACCATGCCCTTTGGGTCTGGTATAGATTTTAAGGGGAAGTCCACGGCAAAATTTAAAAAAAAATTGGCGTGGGCCCCCCTCCAAAATCCATACCAGACCCTTACCTGAGCAAGCAGCCTGGCAGGTCAGGAAAGGGGGGGATGAGCGAGCACTCCCCCCTCCTGAACCATACCAGGCCGCTTGCCCTCAACATGGGGAGGGTGCTTGGGGTGCCCCCCAAAGCACCTTGTCCCCATGTTGATGGGGACAAGGGGCCTCTTCCTGACGACCCTGGCTGGTGGTTGTCGGGGTCTGTGGCAGGGGGCTTATAAGAATCTGGAAACCCCCTTTAACAAGGGGGCCCCCAGATCCCACCCCCCCTATGTGAATGGGTATCGGGTACATCGTACCCATTCACCAAAAAAGTGTCAAAAAAGTAGAGACAGTTTTTGACAAATCCTTTATTAAAAAAAAGTGTCTCCCAGTGTAAATCCACCGTCAATCACGCCGCCCGACACCCCTAAAAATAGAAAACACTGAATAAATTCTACCTCGATGGGAGGCCTCCCGGCGACTGCTGTCTCTTAGCTTTGACAGCTGTTATATAGGCAAGGGTGGGGCCACCCAGTGACTTATCCGAGTGACCCTACCACCTTCTGATGTCACATGAAAAGCACCTGCACCTTCCCCATGTTGAGGGCAAGTGGTCTGGTATAGTTCAGGAGGGGGGGCACTTGCTCGTCCCCCCCTTTCCTGGCCTGCCAGGCTGCATGCTCAGATAAGGGCCTAGTATGGATTTTGGGGGGGACCCCCCAAAATCCATACAGCGGGGGAGGACAGAGTAGGCGTCGGAAGTGGCGTAGGTCACTGCGAACACCGCGGTGATCTATGCCAGGAAGTGGGAGCAAATACCTGTATTAGACAGGTATCTGCTCCCTTCTCCCCCCCCTGAAAGGTGCCAAATGTGACACCGGAAGGGGGGGGGGGATTCCAAAAAGTGGAAGTTCCATTTTTGGGTGGAACTCCACTTTAACCACTTCAATACACTCTATTATATACTCTGCAGTGCACTATATACACTCTACACTCTGCACTGCGTTATATACACTACACTGACTGCACTATATACTCTGCACTGCGTTATATACACAACACTGACTGCACTATATACTCTGCACTGCGTTATAAACACTACACTGACTGCACTATATACTCTGCACTGGGATATATATTCTACACTGACTGCACTATATACTCTGTACTGCATAGGGCTGAGACCTGAACGGTTTTTACCACTTATGCCGTGTACACACGGGCAGACTTTTGAGCATTAAACGTCCGACGGTCTTTCCGATGGGCTTTCAACGGAGTTACGACGGACTTTCGAACGACCGGACTTGCCCTCACACGAACGGACTAAAGTCCGTTCGAAAGTCCTAAAGTCCGTTCGAAAGTCCGGTCGTTTGAACCTGATGACATACAACCGGACTACAATAAGGAAGTTCATAGCCAGTAGCCAATAGCTGCCCTTGCGTCCTTTTTTGTCCATCGGACTAGCATACAGACGAACTGATTTTTCGATACGAACAAACGAACATCGGGACCATCCCTATTCTTCAATGACCAGTCTATGGGAGTTTTTTTATTTTTGGAGAACTTGGATAGGGTTGAGGGATGTAGGTGGGATACTCAAAAAACAAGAACTATGTACACTTGAGGACTTAAGGCTCATTTTACACTTGCTTTAACTTTACCACTTATTAAAGTGCCTACCGCTTCAACATGCCTTTTTGATGTGTTTTTGATGCTTCTGCGATGCCTCTGTAATGCTTCGATTATGCTTTTTTGAAGCTTTATTGAAGCTTGGCAAATGCCCTGTGTGTGTTGATTTTCGATTTGCCCAGTAGAACCCTAGCTCAGTAGTGCCCCCATTCAGCAGATCCCCAGCTCATTGGAACCCTTGTTCAACAGATTCCCAGCTAATAAGTACCCTCGTTAAGCAGATCCCTAGGTAATTAGTACCCTCGTTAAGCAGATCCCCATATCAGTAACACCCCAAGCTCTGCTGATGCCCCACTTAGGCGTAACCACAAGCTCTGTTGATCCCCTGCTTAGTAGTAACCCCCAGCTCTGCTGATTCCCCATTCAATAGCAACTCCCAGCTCTGCTGATCCCCCACTCCGTCGTAACTCCCAGCTCTGTGGATCCCCCACTCAGTCATAACCCCCAGCTCTGCTGATCCTTCACTTAGTAGTAAGCCTCTGGTTTGCTGATCCTACTCTTTCTCTGGTCCCCACTCGCCTCCTGCTAAATTTCTCCCACGCTGTACACCACGTTTGACATTGCTAGTTTCTCCTGATCCTCAAGCTCTACTAATCCTCTGCCATTCAGTCCTTTCTGTTCAGTCCCCGCTCACCTTCCACTATAGCGTTCCCACACCACGTGTGTCGTCTGCTAGTTGCTCTGCTACAAACCGGACCCTGCATGAACCAGAAGTGACTGCTGATAATGTTGTCCCATTCACTTGTAGGTTTACCAGTGCATCCTGGGATATGTTGTACCTGAAATACCTACAAAACAAGCAAAGCTATAGCTGAATAAAAGCCTGAATAAAAATTGCAGGTGCCTTAAGCAAGCTTTGCCATAGACTTCTATGGAGGCTTTGAAGACACTTTGAAGCATTAAGAAAGCGACATGGGGTATGAAGCAGTACCCCCGTAGGAGCTGCTGAGTATTGTGGTACGTCTGTCACTCTGCCCCAGCCAGGCACACAGCTGACTTTCTTCAGCACCAGAGGGTTGGCTAAAGCATAAAGGTTCCCAAGATTCTTCAGAATGTCTGTACGCACGCAAGGCCCAAGGAACAGCTAATTGCCTCCTTCCAACTTCCAAGCGACACCTTACTCCACTAATACCAGACCATATCTGCAGACAGCCTCCCCTCAGTCAGCTTTCTTTAGTTCCAGGGTCTGAGCATCCAGGCCCTCAGGTCGCCCACCTGAGGCATCAGGACAGTAGACATCGTAATAGTGCCTAGGAAAGGCAGCGTGCCCCTCTAGGCTGGACCAATCTACTCTGGGAAAAGACCCTGAGCTCAGTGTGTGCACAGAATATATACAGTCTCCCAGCATGCCATCAGAGCCTGCCTCTCTGGCAGAACTGTACTAATATTCATGTTGCCACCTACATAACGCCATACCTATCATCCAGAAAATTCTCACGCTCCCTGCATACAAAGGAAACTAGCAGGTTGCAGCTTTACTGAGTAAAGTGAGCAAACTATGCCTTTACCTTACAAACAATTACAGCCACACTGACTACAGTGTGGCAACTAAATTTACCTATCAAAAAACACACACTACAGTGCCTTGAAAAAGTATTCATACCCCTTGACATTTTTCACATTTTGTCATGTCACAACCAAAAACGTAAATGTATTTTATTAGTATTTTATGTAATAAACCAACACAAAGTGGCACATAATTGTGAAGTGGAAGGAAAATGATAAATGTTTTTCAAAATCTTTTGCAAATAAATATGTGAAAAGTGTGGCGTGCATTTGTATTCAGCCCCCCGAGACAATACTTTGTAGAACCACCTTTCACTGCAATTACGGCTGCAAGTCTTTTTGGGGATGTCTCAACCAGCTTTGCACATCTAGAGAGTGAAATTTTGTCCCATTCTTCTTTACAAAATAGCTCAAGCTCCGTCAGATTGAATGGAGAGCGTCTGTGAACAGCAATTTTCAAGTCTTGCCACAGATTCTCAATTGGATTTAGGTGTGGACTTTGACTGGGCCATTCTAACACATGACTATGCTTTGATCGAATCCATTCCATTGTAGTTCTGGCTATATGTTTAGGGTCGTTGTCCTGCTGGAAGGCGAATCTCCGCCCCAGTCTCAAGTCTTTTGCAGACTCTAATGCCGCGTACACACGAGCGGACTTTACGGCGGACTTTGCCCGGCGGATTTTTCTACGTACTTTACGACGGACTTTCTGAATGAACGGACTTGCCTACACACAATCCACCAAAGTCCGTCGAATTCGTACGTGATGACATACGACCGGACTAAAACAAGGAAGTTCATAGCCAGTAGCCAATAGCTGCTCTAGCGTGGCTTTTTAGTCCGTCGAACTAGCATACAGACGGCGGACTTTTCGACCGGACTCGATTTCAACGGATAAATTTTAAACAAGTTTCAAATCTAAGTCCGTCCAACTTTTGAGAAAACAAAGTCCGCTGGAGCCCACACACATCGAATTGTCTGACTAAATCCAGTCCGCCGGGCAAAGTCCGCCGTAAAGTCCGCTCGTGTGTATGCGGCATAAGAGGTTTTCTTCTAAGATTGCCCTGTATTTGGCTCCATCCATCTTCCCATTAACTCTGACCAGCTTCCCTGTCTCTGCTGAAGAAAAGCATCTCCACGACATGATGCCACCACCATGTTTCATGGTGGGGATGGTGTGTTCAGGGTGATGTGCAGTGTTAGTTTTCTGCCACACATAGCATTTTGCTTTTAGGCCAAAATGTTCAATTTTTGTCTCATCTGATCAGAGCACCTTCTTCCACATGTTTGCTGTGTCCCCCACATGCCTTCTTGCAAACTGCAAATGGGACTTCTTATGGCTTTCTTTCAACAATTACTTTCTTCTTGCCACTCTTCCATAAAGGCCAGATTTGTGAAGTGCACAACTAATAGTTGTCCTGTGGACAGATTCTCCCACCTGAGCTGTGGATCTCTGCAGCTCCTCCAGAGTTACCATGGGCCTCTTGGCTGCTTCTCTTATTAATGCTCTCCTTGCCCGGCCTCTCAGTTTAGGTGGACGGCCATGTCTTGGTAGGTTTGTAGTTGTGCCATATTCTTTCCATTTTCCGATGATGGATTGAATAGTGCTTCGTGAGATGTTCAAAGCTTGGGATATTGTTTTATAGCCTAACCCTGCTTTAAACTTCTCCACAACTTTATCCCTGACCTCTCTGGTGTGTTCCTTGGCCTTCATGATGCAAACCTCTGAGGCCTTCACAGAACAGCTGTATTTATACTGAGATTAAATTACACACAGGTGGACTTTATATACTAATTAGGTGACTTTTGAAGCGAATTGGTTCCACTAGATTATCTTTTCCTTCCACTTCACAATTATGTGCCACTCTGTGTTGGTCTATCACATACAATCCCATTAAAATACATTGACGCTTTTGGTTGTAACATAGCAAAATGTGGAAAATTTCAAGGGGTATGAATATAAAAAAATCTAAGACCTAGCACCTATGTAGGAGGGTGTTACATATACATCTAATGTCTAGTGCCTGTGCAGTTCCTGGCTTTGCTCACAAATGTCTGACACAGATCAGCCTACAACAATACAATGTTGCAGTCTGATCACTGTGGAGAGGAGACTGGGGAAATGCTTCCTTCTGCACTGTAGCAGACTGATGATATCATCTAAACCTAGGCAAAGTCACTGACTTTCAGACTGTTTTTTTATTAAGAAGAAAACTGTTATATACTGTTGATGTATATTGTGACATGTCAGTAATTATGTAGATTGGTAAAGTTGCTGAAAGTTCCATTTAAAGGAGAAGTCCAGCCAAAGCTTGTTTGGCTGGACTTCTCCTGTGGATCAGGAGAAGTGACCCATTTTCAGCAGAGAGCGGACTGAAGTCTGCTCTCTGCTGACGTCCCCAATGTCAGTCCAGGCACCGTGTCATCCCGACCACTGGATCCACCAAGTGCCTGGACACCCTGGCTCAGCCTCTCAGCGAGCCGCTAAGAGCCTGAGACCGCCGCTCCGCCCCCTGCACAGCCCAGCCCTCCAATGAGTGAGAAGGGAGAAGAGCAGAGAGCTGTGACTGACAGTCTACAACTCTCTGCTCATGGAGCTCTGAAAACCGAGAGATCGGTGGTGTTCGATCGCTCTATTCTCAGTGCAGAGGCGCCGGAGGACAGATGCAGCATCGACCCATGCTGCATCCACCTAGGTAAGTATGAATAAGTGAAAAAAAAATCATTTACTTCTCTTTTATATACAGGAGCAGAGACAAGCACACTGCCATTGTTACATAGAATGCAGACTTTCCTTCAGTGGCGAAGTGGACATTTTAAAGAGACTCTGTCACCAGACCATTCATTTCAACAACAATCTTCCCATAAGATTACATGCACATTCAACATACTTTTTCCATGGTATTTACCAGTAGAAGCCTCTCTTGTGTGGACTTCCAAAAGCCCAGAGACTGCAGCTGGGCGACACCATCTTGGGTGCAATGTCAGCAGCCCCGGCAGTTTCAGAGTTGTCACTCAAGTGACAGTTCGGAGTATCCTTCTTTGCTCCTCCCTTGATAGTTACATTAATGGTTATATAAAATGGTGAAGGGAGGAGCAGGGGAGCCGGGCCAGCACAGACACTCCCAAGACATAAAATAGGCTATGATGTGCAATGAGGGAGGGGACTGTCCTAGAAAATTGACTCTTCTTGAGTGCTCAAATTTCCTAGCAGGTTCATCAGCACAATGCAAATTAATAAAAAGTAAAAGTATTTATAATAGTTGATTTTTCTGTTCTTTTACCTGCAATTTTTTTTTACTTTGGTGACAGGTTCTCTTTAAATTCAAGCATTGTTTACTAAGGTTCTATAAAGACAATATTAATAATAGCATCTCCCTGTGTTCATACCATCCCCCAGCTCTGTGGAACAGACCACCAGTACTGGCAGCTACGGCGTTCTTATTAAAAAGATTAGATCTGCCGGATAAGTACCCAGCAGAATCTATAATCACACGCTCCTCTTTCCATTGATAAAGCCGGCAATTATCTGTAGAGGATTGGAGCCTTGTGATTCATTTGAGAGAGAAGAACCAAGCAACACTGAGCTAATAATGAGCCTACTTCCAATCAGTATATAAACTGAATATAGAATATAACATGCAGATCTCATCAACGAGATCTGCAGATGGAAATCACAATACTATTTCTGATACATGGATATTGGTCACCTTCTAGATCTGTTATATAATGCAGAACAATGAATGGGAAATATAAAGCATGTAATAATGGAAGGCTTGAAAGCAGCTGGCAGCTAGGCAGAGGGGCTACACGGGGGTCTCTGAAATGTCCTCTGACCAGAAGATCCAAAAAAGGTCCACCTTGCACCTCAGTGACAAGGTACAAAAATATACCTCCCCTCCCCAAAAAACAAAACAAAAAAATGATGAATGAAAAAACTGTAGGGGAATAAATGTTAAATAATATAATTATCTTTCCTAGGCACAGATGGCATCATTGCCCTTCCTGCCAGATCTTGGAGAAATTTAAAGTTTAACTAAACCCAGGAGCCTGCATTCACTTTATCTGGTCTCCCACAGTACACAGAACATGGCAATTATTTTAGTAAATATAAACTGCTAAATAACTTTTATCATCAGCAGTATATAGCAGTCTTGTGACTTCTATCGGTGCCTGGTTAAAGCTTGTAGGAGGAGTTTTCATACTGCACTGAGCTGTCCTATCAGGATGCAGGGCCCCTGACCCTCTGTCTGGACTGTGCTGATTGGCCCTGTGCTGATCACATGCACTCTCCCAAGAAAAAAAGAAAAACTCTCTAGCAATACACACCAAACTGAGCATGTGCAGTCTGGCTCCAGTAACTCTGTCTTATCTGGACATGTTATGGAGACAATGCAAGAAGGGGAGGATCTGCATAGTTGCAAACAGTCCCGATTTTCCCATTCACGGAACTCAGACCCATGTCCCGGTCTGACTGTGTCCTGGGAAGAATCCTGGAAAATTGGCTTTGTCCCGACTCCCGGACGGCCCCTTGGGCTGCTCTGATTCGCTTCCACCCGTTAAAACATAGCCGCGGGTCGACTTTAGAACTGCACATGCGCTGCTCAGGCAAGCTCGGTCGTTCAGGCTCAGGCAAGCTCGGCCTAGCTCTAGAAGCTCGGCCGTTAGGGTTCGGGCTGAGGAGGCGCATGCACAATGACATCATGGTGCTGCCCTTTGGCACAATCCCGGAGAAACCGGTGAATGGAGCGGACGGGCTGTGAATGGAGGAGTACAGGGACCGTCCGAGACACGACGGGACTGAAGGTGATCATCACCCCCATCTTCTCTGTACACAAGTCCTGCAGTCTGGCTCCAGTAACTCTGTCTTATCTGGACATGTTCTGGAGACAATGCAAGAAGGGGAGGATCTGCATAGTTGCCAACAGTCCCGATTTTCCCATTCACGGAACTCAGACCCATGTCCCGGTCTGACTGTGTCCTGGGAAGAATCCTGGAAATCTGTGCTGTCAGCTGTGTCCTTAGTCTCTGACCCCATCTCTTGTAGTAGGTCTGCAGTCTTTTGTAGCATGACCGTACAGTCTTTGACCATTTGCTGTATCATGTCCGCACACTCCCTGACTATCTCTTGTATCATATCCGCACACTCTCTCACCATCTCCTGTATCATGTCCGCACACTCTCTGACCATCTCTTGTATCATATACGCACACTCTCTCACCATCTCCTGTATCATGTCCGCACACTCTCTGACCATCTCCTGTATCATGTCCGCACACTCTCTGACCATTTCCTGTATCATGTCAGCACACTCTCAGACCATCTCTTTTATCATGTCCGCAAACTCTCTGACCATCTCCTGTATCATGTCAGCACACTCTCAGACCATCTCTTTTATTATGTCCGCAAACTCTCTGACCATCTCCTGTATTATGTCAGCACAATCTCAGACCATCTCTTTAATCATGTCCTCACACTCTCTGACCAGCTTCTGTATCATGTCCTCACACTCTCTGACCAGCTTCTGTATCATGTCCACACACTCTCTGACCATCTCCTGTATCATGTCCGCACACTCTCTCACCATCTCCTGTATCATGTCAGCACACTCTCTGACCATTTCTTGTATCATATACGCACACTCTCTCACTATCTCCTGTATCATGTCCGCACACTCTCTGACCATCTCCTGTATCATGTCCGCACACTTTCTGACCATTTCCTGTATCATGTCAGCACACTCTCAGGCCATCTCTTTTATCATGTCCGCAAACTCTCTGACCATCTCCTATATCATATCTGCACACTCTCTGACCATCTCCTGTATTATGTCCGCACACTCTTTGACCATCTCCTGTATCATGTCAGCACACTCTCAGACCATCTCTTTTATTATGTCCACAAACTCTCTGACCATCTCCTGTATTATGTCAGCACAATCTCAGTCCATCTCTTTAATCATGTCCTCACACTCTCTGACCAGCTTCTGTATCATGTCCTCACACTCTCTGACCAGCTTCTGTATCATGTCCACACACTCTCTGACCATCTCCTGTATCATGTCCGCACACCCTCTCACCATCTCCTGTATCATGTCAGCACACTCTCTGACCATTTCTTGTATCATGTCCTCACACTTTCTGGCAATCTCCTGTATCATGTCTGCACACACTCTGACCATCTTCTGGCTTATAATGGGATTGTGGTGGGCAATGTGACACTAACTGACGCTGAGAGGGGAACTGACTAACTTCCACTCATCTCACTAGAGACACTAATACAGTGATGTAGAGATGAGGAGAGTGGGAGGATTTGAGTAGTTTAGCAGAAAACAACTGAGCAGGGCTGAGACCACTAAGTTCACAAAAATGCTGTGTGTTGTCAGCACACAACAGGATCCAGGCCACCAATAGTTCCAAGAGAGTAGTTAAGGTGTACTCTTACCGAACATGTTGGACCTACTATGTAGCGAGGTCATATAAGCCTGCAGATATAACCCTCTGCGGGGAAAAATGAATACCGATGTTCCGGTCCTGCTCGTAGGCACCACCCGCTGAAAGATGTTTTCGCTACTTCAGCGTCAGAAGGGAGACTCACTTTGTGAGATACCGTATATTGAGAGGAAGAATATATTTCATGTCTATGTGATGGTCACAGTAGCTGAGGAGGTGTTAGTAACACTGAACCTGTCTCCATGTGTTCATCTCTAGGGAACTATTGGTGGCTTGGAAGTGTCCCTTCATCTTTCACCTTTCCATCTTGATGTGATACACCAAAGGAACGGTTTATCTTCCTTATGAATTTCTTTTTGCGATTCTGATTTCCATAAACTGAATAAAGCGCTTTTCATGCGATCTGGATTCCAATTGGAAACTTATATCTTATGAACTATTCACACTTTTTTATATTTTCCTTCACGGTTATTGGTTACACTTATAATCATTGTAAATATTATGCTGCATTTTGGTCTGTCATATGATATGCACTGTGGCTTTTGATATTGCTCTGCGAAGCTTCACTTGCAAACTTTAATATAGTATACACGATTTATTTATGCAAGCGCACAATGTTTGGTTTATGAATATATATACATACATAAATATTGAATTTCAACTAATATGAACGAAATTATAGCGGATATAACGAATGAATTCGACATGATTCGAGATTCAGTATAACGAATATCGACACTCTTGAATTATCCGAAAACGAATTACCGTAACATAACGAATATAACAGAACAAAATATGTATTTTACGAATGACAACAAACCAAAACTAAGCGAAATTTCCAGTTGTGCACAAGTCTACTTGGCACCATCCACAGGCAGCTTAACTCTCCAAACAGATACAGAAGTTGAATCCAACACAATTTTACTTAAGCTAATTGCAGTACAGAGGGTGTTTTTCCAGTCTCTGAAGTGTAAGAAGACAATGACTTTCTTGAGAACTGTCTCTGTAAATAACTGACAGTGAGAGAACATGGAAGAAATAAGGAGGGTCCAGCAAGGACTAAACTAACTAGCACTAAACAGGATGGAAGGACAGAGGAAGATACCAATTCACATACTAAACAAGTTGCAGTAGCCCAAAACTGCCACTAGATTTTAGAATTCTACAGAAAAATTATAATTCCATGCACTTCAATACAACGCAAGAAATTACATAAAAGTGGGGCAGAGCAAACACAAACATTTAGGACTACCTATCACTTTCTGTATCAGCAACAGTAGTAACCAGGACCCAAAGTAACGTTAATGCATGAAGGTAAAAAACCTTCAGGGTGCAGCTCCCCCAGCAACCTCCCCTAATACTTACCTGAGTCTTATCCCAATCCAGCGATGTGCACACGAGCTGGGGCATTCCTGGGACTCTCTCTCTCCTGATTGGCTGAGACATAGCAGCGGGAGCCATTAGCACCTGTTGCTGTCAATCACAGCCAGTGAGGAGGGAGCGGGGTGCAGGGCTAAACCATGCTCTGTATGTCCCATAGACACACAGAGGCAGCTTGTGAGCAAGCATGCATGAGTGCCCCCAGAGCAAGCAGCTTTCTCTGGCAGAACTCTGCAAGTGGGAGGGGCCAGAAGCGGCAGGGGACCCAAAAAGAGGAGGATCAGGGCTGCTCTGTGCAAAACCACTGTACAGAGCAGGAAAGTAGGTTATGCTAACTATAGGAAAAAGAAGGCACTACTTCAAGTAGTGGATGTTTGGATTATTTTTGAAGAATAAGAATATCACTCACTTTATTATTATTATTATTATTATTATTATTATTATAATACAGGATTTATATAGCTCCAACAGTTTGCGCAGCGATTTACAACATCGAGGAAGACAGTACAATTACAATACAATTCAATACAGGAGGAATCAGAGGGCGCTGCTCGTTAGAGCTTACAATCTAGAAGTGGATGATAAGGGACTATATACAAGATTTTAGTAATAAGAACGATATCATTAGCAGTAATCGGCATGGATTCATGAAGAATCGTTCTTACCAAACCAATCTATTAACCTTCTATGAGGAGGTGAGTTGCCATCTAGATAAAGGAAGGCCCGTAGACGTGGTGTATCTGGATTTTGCAAAAGCATTTGACACAGTTCCCCATAAACCTTTACTGTACAAAGTAAGGTCTGTTGGCATGGACCATAGGGTGAGTACCTGGATTGAAAACTGGCTACAAGGGTGAGTTCAGAGGGTGGTGATAAATGGGGAGCACTCAGAATGGTCAGGGGTGGGTAGTGGGGTTCCCCAGGGTTCTGTGCTGGGACCAATCCTATTTAATTTGTTTATAAACGACCTGGAGGATGGGATAAACAGTTCAATCTCTGTATTTGCAGACGATACTAAGCTAAGCAGGGCAATAACTTCTCCGCAGGATATGGAAACCTTGCAAGAAGATCTGAACAAATTAATGGGGTGGGTAACTACATGGCAAATGAGGTTCAATGTAGAAAAATGTAAAATAATGCATTTGGGTGGCAAAAATATGAATGCAATCTATACACTGGGGGGAGAACCTCTGGTGGAATCTAGGATGGAAAAGGACCTGGGGGTCCTAGTAGATGATTGGCTCAGCAATGGCATGCAATGCCAAGCTGCTGCTAACAAAGCAAACAGAATATTGGCATGCATTAAAAAGGGGATTAACTCAAGGGATAAAGCGATAATTCTCCTGCTCTACAAGACTCTGGTCCGGCCGCACCTGGAGTTTGCTGTCCAGTTCTGGGCACCAGTCCTCAGGAGGGATGTACTGGAAATGGAGCGAGTACAAAGAAGGGCAACAAAGCTAATAAAGGGTCTGGAGGATCTTAGTTATGAGGAAAGGTTGCGAGCACTGAACTTATTCTCTCTGGAGAAGAGACACTTGAGAGGGGATATGATTTCAATTTACAAATACCGTTCTGGTGACCCCACAATAGGGAT
Organism: Lithobates septentrionalis; assembly: GCA_037952835.1. NCBI lineage: Eukaryota > Metazoa > Chordata > Amphibia > Anura > Ranidae > Lithobates > Lithobates septentrionalis. Next base: position 105,070 of record JBBDGP010003017.1, read on the forward strand.
AAAACTTTTTTGCAGAAGAGAGTTTAACAAGACTCGTGGCCACTCATTAAAATTAGAAGAAAAGAGGTTTAACCTTAAACTACGTAGAGGGTTCTTTGCTGTAATGCCCCGTACACACAATCGGACATTCTGACAACAAAATCCATGTTTTTTTTCCGACGGATGTTGGCTCAAACTTGTCTTGCATACACACTTTCACAAAAATCTTGTCGGAAATTCCGAACGTCAAGAACGCGGTGACGTACAACACGTGTGACGAGCCGAGAAAAATGAAGTTCAATAGCCAGTGCTTCTCTTCTGCTTGATTCCGAGCATGCATGGAACTTTGTGCGTCGGAATTGTGTACACACGAGAGGAATTTACAACAGATTTTGTTGTTGGAAAATTTGAGATCCAGATCTCAAATTTTGTGACGGAAATTCCGATGGAAAATGTCTGATGGAGCCTACACACGGTCGGAATTTCCGACAAGCTCCCATCGAACATTTTCCATCAGAAAATCCGACCGTGTGTACGGGGCATTAGAGTGGCAAGGATGTGGAATTCCCTTCCACAGGCGGTGGTCTCAGCGGGGAGCATCGATAGCTTCAAAAAACTATTAGATAAGCACCTGAACGACCACAACATACAAGGATATACAATGTAATACTGACATATAATCACACACATAGGTTGGACTTAGAGCGGCACTATTAATCGTTAAGAATCGCTATTGCAATTTTTTTCCCCGTTGCGATCTTGACAAAGTATTTCCCCATTCTTTCTATGCAGAGAATTCTCTCTGCTCTGCTAAAGCCGACAGCCATCAAAAGAAAGGAAAAAAAAAAAACGTCAGTCTGCCATGAATCACAACATTCTTTAGCAGTGGAACTTAAGTATAAACATTGTAACGATTTGTCCTTTAGATCAAAGGAATACACTTTGGTGTGTAAAGCCCCTTTCACACTGGGGTGGGGGCGGCGTCGGCGGTAAAGCGGCGCTATATTTAGCGCCGCTTTACTGTAGTTTTAGTGGCAGTATTCGGCCGCTTGCGGGGCAGTTATAACCCCCGCTAGTGGCCGAAAAAGGGTTAAAACCACCCGCAAAGCGCCGCTGAATCAGCGCTATGCCGGTGGTATAGCCGCGCTGCCCCATTGATTTCAATGGGCAGGAGCGGTGTATACACCGCTCCTTCACCACTCCAAAGATGCTGCTAGCAGGACTTTTTTCAGCGTCCTGCCAGTGCACCGCACCAGTGTAAAAGCCCTCAGGGCTTTCACATTAGAGAGACTGCAGTGGCTGTTTCAGAGCACTTTGCAGGCACTATTTTTAGAGATCTACCGCCTGCAAAGCGCCCCAGTGTGAAAGGGGTCTAAAAGAGGGAAGTTTAACCACTTAAACACTAAACCTTTTTCTGACATTTGTTGGTTTCAAGTTAAAATTGCTGGAAAATTACTTAGAACCCCAAACAAAATAGCCCAATTTTTTTGTATAATGTGAAAGATTATGCTGCGAGAATCGTGATCTTTTTATTCTAAGCAAAAAAAAAATTGTGATTTTCATTTTGGCCAGAATTGTGCAGCTCTAGTTGGACTCGATGGACTTGTGTCTTTTTTCAACCTGACCTACTATATAACTATGTAAAGTAAACCTGTCAAGTCAGGGTCACTCACCTGTACCCCAATAGCCCACCTGCTAAAAGAAGAGGGAAGATACTTACCTTTCTGGCAGCCTTTGTCTTTGAACAGAACTAATTTGCTGTTCCCCGGCTCCTGGAAATATTTGATTGGTCAGATGGGTTGGATACCCGTTTCCCCTGCTGTCCACAATGGTTCCTCCTGTTGGCTCATAGTACCTGCAGTGACATCAGCTGAGGAATCACAGTGAGTGGCAGGGGAGACAGTATTGCTCACACCCGGAAGTATGGATTATTTGCAGCTGGGGAGAGCAGGGAAGCTGAAGCAACAGGCCACTCTAAGGGAAAGTACATTGCCTTTTATTTTAGCAGTTGGGCTGTCAGTTTAAAAGAGACTCTGTGCTAAACTAAGCTTCCATTGAAGCTAGAAGATAAGGATGAGGAACATTTTAGGAAAATATCTCTAAAGCCAACCACAACCACATCTTCCACCATTAAATGAAATTGGGATCTGCTTGCTGTCTCTGTGTATGTGTTTGGTATGTGTCCTTCTCTATCTGTTGCCCTGTGTGCATAACCATGACGTTGTTTTTTGTTGCTATGGACTATCTTACCTAAGTTTTATGTCTTGATCTTATCTTGGCCTCTGGCCTCTTGCTATTCTGACTTTAGAAGCAAAAGGTCCCCTTTGATTGTTAGGCATGACTGTAGGATAACAGATGTAATTAACATGCCCTTCTGCCACCACTATAAACCCTTACCCCAATAATTCAGACCACACCGATATTGGAGTATAAAAGGCCGTAGCAGCCTATTTTATTTAAACAAATATATCTTAGAATATCAACACTATGGATATAAAACATATCCAACATAAAACAGCAAAACAACAACATCTGTTAAACAACCTGTCTAATTTCTCAAGCGTTGGTCTGAGCAATATCTTCATAATCATCAGTGTCCAATAACAAAAACTTACCCTGCGGTCCCATCAAATTTGTCACATAGGCCTCAAGCCGACAAGCTGGCTCAGAGACTACCAATGACCGCAGAGCCCCATTATCACTTCCCGGTTAACCTCCGTTAACCGGGAACCACCATCATGAGCCATATCAACGCTGGCTCCCAAAAAAACTCTTACTTTTTGCCATCTTTTTTCTCTTGCCCAGACCAACGCCCGCCCCTGCCACGACATATCTGCGACCATCACCTGTAGAAGAAACAATACAATACCCTACATCCTAACAATACTTTACCAATATAAGGGAGGGTGGGCGGGAACTTTCTTCAGGAAAACTGTTACTCCCCCCAGGGCGGGATGAACTTATAAAGACCCTCCTAGTGCCTCCCCCTCGGTTAACTAATATACACTCCCACTCTGTGTTAACTCCACTGCTGCCACAGTCATGTACTCCCTCCACCTATGCATTACATGCTGTGTTCCGGTCCTTTCTTGACTGTAGGATAACAGATGTAATTAACATGCCCTTCTGCCACCACTATAAACCCTTACCCCAATAATTCAGACCACACCGATATTGGAGTATAAAAGGCCGTAGCAGCCTATTTTATTTAAACAAATATATCTTAGAATATCAACACTATGGATATAAAACATATCCAACATAAAACAGCAAAACAACAACATCTGTTAAACAACCTGTCTAATTTCTCAAGCGTTGGTCTGAGCAATATCTTCATAATCATCAGTGTCCAATAACAAAAACTTACCCTGCGGTCCCATCAAATTTGTCACATAGGCCTCAAGCCGACAAGCTGGCTCAGAGACTACCAATGACCGCAGAGCCCCATTATCACTTCCCGGTTAACCTCCGTTAACCGGGAACCACCATCATGAGCCATATCAACGCTGGCTCCCAAAAAAACTCTTACTTTTTGCCATCTTTTTTCTCTTGCCCAGACCAACGCCCGCCACAGCACACGAGAATAAAACCTTATTCTTGTGTGCCCCTCCACACCCGAAGTGCTCGCTGTATGCCATCTTGTAAACCTAAGGCCCACAAGTCTATACCCACTTCGTTCAAGTGAACCCCATCAGACCTTAAATACCTCCAGGTTTCAAACTCAAGTTCAAGGTGTCTCACCGCTAAAACACCATTATTAATCACAAACTTGCTCACTTCTCTGTTTATTTTTTTCCGTGCCCTGTTCACACCTTCTACCGACCTAGCCATCCTCCATGATGTCTGCGCCACCATGTCGGACCAGACAATCACCATCTTAGGAAAAGCTTCCTTCAACTGCCAAACGTCCAACTTTATGTCCCGTTTAATGTCTACCATGGCCCTAACGCACAAGTCATTGCCGCCTAAATGAATAACTAATACGTCCGGCGGCCTATCTCGTTGTGCATACTGATGAACCACAGCAACCAACCTTCCCCACAACATGCCGGGGAACCCCAACCACTTGATACATGCCTCCCGTTTGCTGAAACCCAATTGCCTACCCTCAAAAACGTGCATCACCTCTCCGTGCCCCCCAGGACACGTAAGAATGGCCCATGATCCAGACCATCCTCGGCAACGAATCTGAAACAGAAGAAAAGAAAAACAACCGAACAATAAAAAACTCCTATATTCCACCTTCTTTACCACATCCCCATAACAGTGATCCCATAACAGAGATCCCATAACAGAGATCCCATAACAGAGATCCCATAACAGTGATCCCATAACAGTGATCCCATAACAGAGATCCCATAACAGTGATCCCATAACAGAGATACCATAACAGTGATCCCATAACAGAGATCCCATAACGGTGCATGCATACCGTTTCTGACTGCTTCCGTAGCTGCTCCTATCCTAAACGAATAGGACGAGAAATCCTTCTCATCCAGGCCCAAACACCGTATGCATTTTGTAAAGACTGCCACAAATTGAAATCTAGATAAAAATTCACCACTTAAATGTACCAAAAAGGGGCCCGGTCGTTCTGAACGAACTTTTAAAAATTCCCGAACTGCTTCTACCGGGCATAATTGTGATCCCTTCACTGGGTAAACTTGCACCAGTCTTCCTTTTCCCAGCTGATCGGTCTTAGATTTCCGTAACCACAACTTTAACCCCTCCGCTCCATACTGTACATCATGATAACCCAGCCCCCCTTTCACTTTCCTAGAAGGGCTGACTAATACCCCGATCATGACTTCCTATAGCCCTTCATAGCCTGCCTTACCCAAAAATCCTTAGCAAAGTCCACCTGTCCTTGTAATTTAAACAGAAAAGCCAAACCCGCAACCGTCTTATTTACCACGACGCAGACACGCCTTCCTCCATTTTTCTGGCAATGTAATAAATCAACAACGACCTCACTTCTCGCCCCACCGGCTCCTCCCCTATTCCTTGAACAAACCCCATCCATTCGTTCCATACTTTAGAGTACGCTGCCCATGTAGACCCACTCACCGACTTCCTTATCCATCCCGCGATGAGGCCAATGCTATCCCCCACAGCCATTCGGGACAAGGTACTCCTTGCTGCTCCGCCTCCGGCGCCAACTCCCGAAACCTGTCCCACTGAAAGTGATACAACGCATCAGCTATCACATTTTCCACCCCTGGTAAGTGTACCGCATGAATGAAAACATTCAACTGCAGACAGCGCAATACTAAGTGTTGCAATAACCTGATCACTGGCGTGGATGATGCCGTAATCCCGTTGATAACTTGCACCACCCCCAAATTGTCCCCATGGAAACGCCCCTTCAGATCCCTGAATGATGTTCCCCACAGCTCCACTGCCAGCACTCCCGGAAACAACTCCAGCAGCACCAGATTCTTCGTGAATCCTGCCTCCACCCATGCTTGGGGCCATGGTCCTGCACTCCATTGTCCCTGAAAAAATGCCCCAAAACCTGTGGAACCTGCGGCATCCGTGAATAGTTCCAGGTCAAAGTTGCTGACTGGACCAGACATCCACAGTGCCCTACCGTTAAAAGCTTCCAAAAACATATACCACACTCTCCAATCTGCCCTGTGCGTTTCTCTTAATCGCACGAAATGTCTCGGTGATTTTATTCCACTCGTGCTAGACGCAAGCCTGCGACTAAACACCCTCCCCATCGGTAATATGCGGCATGCAAAATTCAGCTTGCCCAATACTGACTGTAGTGTCCTTAACTGCACTTTCTTTAAACCTAAAAGCCCTGCAATTTCTCTCTTCAGATCTTCCAGCTTATCGTCCGGCAGCCTGCATTCCATTGCGTCCGAATCTATGACAATGCCCAAAAAACTGGATGACCGTTCACGGTCCCTCTGTCTTATCAGCAGCCAATGGAATGCCAAATCTATCTGCGATGTGCTCCAGCGTGGCTAACAGCACCACGCAAATCCTGGAGGCCGCCGGACCTATACAAAGAAAAATCGTCTAGGTAATGAATAACAGAATTCACCCCCGACACATCCCGCACAACCCATTCCATGAAGGAGCTAAAGTGTTCAAATATCGCGCACGATATTGAGCAGCCCATGGGTAAGCAATTGTCCACGTAGAATTCATTGTTCCAATGACAACCTAGTAGCCTAAAACTATCCGGGTGCACCGGCAGTAGTCTGAAAGCAGATTCCACATCCGCTTTCGCCATCAGGGCCCCCTAACCGTAACGACGGACCCATCCCACTGCCGCGTCGAATGAAGTATAGGTCACGGAGCACGCCCCCTGATCTATAGCATCGTTCACTGACCCCCCTTTTGGGAAAGATAGGTGATGAATTAGCCTAAATTTACCTGGTTCCTTTTTTGGTACCACCCCCAGCGGCGAGACCACCAGATCGTCAAACGGCGCCGCTGGAAATGGGCCACCCATCCGCCCCAATGCAACTTCCTTCCTTAGCTTCTCCAAAAACACATCCGGATGTGCATTGCTGACCGCAAATTGCGTGGAACCGGCGGAATCACCGTCAACTCGCATGGGATCTTAAAGCCAACCGAAAAAAAACCTACCTCCAACAATTGAGCTGCTGCCCTGTCCGGATACCTACTTAGAAACGGTCGCATCCTTTCCACCTTCACTGGGGTCCTCCCTTTTGTTTGCAGTCTCTCCTGTACGTGCTTTTCCCTGCTTGGAACCTCTGGACCCGGGGTGAGATCCCCCGCACCCTGAACACTCGTGTTTATACTTACATGCGACTCCAAACCTGCATGTCCCGGTGTTGTATTGCCAACAAACCCCTTTTCTATTTCCGACTGAATGTCCCTGGGACGAAGGTCCACCGCCCCCCCCCCCTGAAAAAACTGATTGGGGGCTCTCGCCGTCGTCATCAATTTCATCCAGAGGCTGATGTCCTTGTGATCCCAACGCAGAGCCGGCCTGACCGCCCTCCGTTGTCGGAAGTGTTCGTCATACCTCAACCATGCTGTTCCCCCATAAACTCTGTACGCCTCACCAAATAGCATCTTGATAACAAAACAGTGCCGAACAATGCTCGGGTTGTTTTTCCCCTATCACACTTGCCATAATCGCAAACGCTTGCAACCAGTTAGCAAACGTTCTAGGGATCAAACGATATCTCCTCTTCTTCTCCTCCTCCTTCTTAGAGCCATCCGGCTTAACTCTATCAAGATTAAATTTTTCCAATGGTAACAGTGAAAAAATTTCCACATACTCACCTTTTCACAGTTTTTTACGCACTTCTTGTTTTAAGTGCGACCCTAACGGTCCCTCATAGCAAACATAGACCTCGCATTTTGCCGCGTCAGCCAACCTTGTTATGTCCTGCCTGCCAGCTGCCTCCGCTGATTTTTCCGTCCCTTCTGCGGCCCCACTCACTGTCACCGCTGGGCTGGGCAATGCGACTGCGGCCTGCACCACCGGCCCTACACTTTTTTCTGCTCCACCTGTTGCCCCTACCGCCCCTGCAACCCCCGGCGGAACCCATGCCGCCGCCGGGCCCGTGCGACCCTTTTCTGCCGCTTCAAAACGCTGTAAGAGCTCTTTTATGCCTGCCAAGAAAACCCCCTAAGCCAGAGGCCCCCCCGTTTGTGTCATTCACTCTGCCAGCTGCACTCACACCTGCAACCCCCAGCCCCCCACTACTCGGCAGACCTGCAACAAAAATCATGACATTAGACTCACCAGGCTGCACAGGCGTAGCCTCATCAGCCGGACTTCTGTTCTCCACCGCTGTTGTCCTCCTGGAGGGGGGGGGGACGCCTCTTCCTCTGACCCGGACCGCTCATCCTCCCCAATGCACTCTACTTCTTCCTCCTCAGCCGATGAATGCCCACCCGGCCTGGACACCAAGCTTGCCGTGGAAACCGCGGCCGTACACCCCCGCCTCCACGTATCCCATCTGCCTGTCGTTTTTTGCTGTACCTTGCCCGGACCGGTGTTGGGAACCACAGTCCTGCCGTCAGGTACTATCGCTGCTCTACCCGGCCGTCCTCTCTCGCTTCTTCTGCGATCCCCTGCCGTGGAACCAGAAGGCCCAGGGATCTCTCCTCGTGCACCGCTGCGCACATCCGACTCCCTCACTCTGGGGGCGGGGCTAACGCTTCTCTCCACTCTGGCTGTGCTAGGCCGCTGCGCCGCTCCCGCTCCATCCCGCTGACCGCCATTCGGTCCACCCTCGGTTCTCCCCCTTCCTTCCCGTTCGCTTGCCACTCTCTTTGGCGGCGGGCCCGCTGAGGGACCGGAGTGAGTCCCAGGCTGCCGCTGTTCAGGGGAAAACCTCTCTGGGGACTGCGACCGCCGAGTCCTAGTGTCGCTCGTTACCCCCCTGCTAGATGCAGGCTCTGTTCCCCTCACTGCTTCCTCTAAGGTGTCCTGGAGCCAGGCTGCCCCTCTCACCATTGCTTCTACTCTCATCTGCTCCATCAAGCGCTCCAGGTCAGCCATGCTGCTCTTCAGGGAACTTTCTTCAGGAAAACTGTTACTCCCCCCAGGGCGGGATGAACTTATAAAGACCCTCCTAGTGCCTCCCCCTCGGTTAACTAATATACACTCCCACTCTGTGTTAACTCCACTGCTGCCACAGTCATGTACTCCCTCCACCTATGCATTACATGCTGTGTTCCGGTCCTTTCTTTCTTATACTCACTCATGATTAATTAACAAACGTCCACCCCACCCTCATAACAGTATACATTTGAGCATCATTAAGGGGTCAGCACATTGCTGGGGCTTCTATCTCTAAGTGATTCTTTCTACAAATGTAATGCACTTCAATCTCTGCACTTCAGCGATTGCACGAAGCAAACAAATATAGCAAACTGCACTGGAAACCACCTAACAGACTGCAGGTGACCCTGTCTCTCTATTAAGCTCTCCTTCCACTCTATAACAAGACATGTACGGAGCTGTATTGTAAAGGAAGCAGAGTACAGACATGAAAGGGTGCAAGGAACTTTGGGAAGGAAGAAGTAGGATAAGGAGGGGTTTACGGAAGTTAGGGTTATGTTGGGATTGGTGGATCAGTGTAGAAGGGGAGGAGAGTTTTTAATCAGTGCTTAAGCCAGGGGGAATTATACAGCAGTCTTGAGTTGGAGAGTCAGGAAGAACGTTCCCGCCCTCCCGCCCTAGCTGAGGGGATGTTAATATTTTAGGAGAGTGTGGTTGGCGTTGGGACACATCCCAGGATGGAGTTTTCCGGTTGGTCCAGTCAGTTTTTGGACCAACTGGTAATAAATGGGGGTCTGGGTCAGTTAGTAGTTAGCGGCTGGGGACAGATCTAACAAATGGGGCTCAGGCTCAAAAGTGATTGGGGTCGTCAGGGACCAGCAACAAAAAGATTACTGAGAGTCAGAGTTAAATATTTTAAATATTTTGAATATTTAAATGGTTATAAATATTGAAAATAAAAGTTTACAGTTTTTTATTGGTTTTGTTAAATAAAGGCCGATAAGGCCATTTACATCCAATCCAGGTGTCGGTGTCATTACTTAGTAATATAAGTGTATGCATGTATTGGTAGGGAAGTAAGGTATCTGGCTACCCTATTCATGCGCTCTCTACCACTGCTTCTGACACTCGTGTCCTCTCTCCTCAAACTCTCTTACCTTCACCCTTCTTAACCACCTGCCTGCTTATACATATCACCCTGCTTTCTGTACTCTCCCTACTACTGCTCCTACCAACTCTTGCTCATTCTACATCCATATACTGGTAAAACCTCCAGTACTCTGAAACATGCCCCTTCATATAAATCACATTCCCACATCACCTCCCTCACCCTCCTGTTTCTCCTAACCTCTGGTGACATATCCCCAAACCCTGGGCCACCATCATCTGTCTTTGCCCAACACTCCCATCCCCCTACACCCTCTGGCAGGAGCCGCAACCCACAGAACTTGGTCTCTATTCCTCTTTCCAAAACCAGCCCCCCCTTTTCCTGTGCCCTTTGGAATGCACGCTCTGTCTGTAACTCACTGCCCTCCATGACCTCTTTATCACAAATTCCTTTAACCTACTTGCCATTACTGAAACCTGGCTTCATAAAACCTGGCTACTACTTCTCCTGCTTCCCTCTCCCATGGGGGGCCTCCTCTGGACTCACTCCCCCAGGCCTAATGGATAGAAGGGAGATGGAGTGGGAATCATTCTAGCCCCATGCAGCACCTATCAGGTACTTCACCCACCTCCCTCTCTGACACTCTCCTCTTTTAAGGCACATTGCATTCATCTATTCTCTCCCATTTCTCTAAGAATTGCTGTCATCTACCGGCCCCCTGGACCAGTATCAGCCTTCCTTGATGACTTCTCTGCCTCGCTACCCTACTTTCTCTCTTCTGAAATCCCCACAATTATTCTCGATGACATCCCTGTTAACACTAATACTACTATTACTTCTAAACTTCTCAGTCTAAGCTCATCGATTGACCTGAAGCAATGGATACAGGCTCCTACTCACTCCAACGCAACACCCTTGACCTTGTCTTCTCCTATCTGTGCACTCCGTGCAACCTTTCCAACAATCCTCTCCTACTCTCTGATCACCACCTTATTAGTTTTGCTCTCTCCCTGCCTTCCACCTCCTCTCCCTCCAACCGCCTAACAGTTACACGTAGAAACCTTCGCCACCTCATCCCTTCTCTTCTCTACTCTGCTACTGATCACCTCTATGAAAAAAATCTCACCCCTGTCCTGCCCCAACCTAGCTACTTTCATCAACAACAGCTCACTGTCTTCCTCCCTAGACAAGCTTGCCCCCTTCGCTACATGCAGAATTAGGCCCGACTGCTACAACCCTGGCAAACAGATGACACCAGAAGTCTCGGAAAAGGTAGCCGCGCTCTTGAGCGCCTGTGGCATAAGACTAAGACCCAGGAAGACTTCACACAATATAAATCTGCCCTCCTAAAATACTACTCCTGCCTTCACACTGCCAAACAGACCTACTTTATCACACTCATTAACACCTTCTCATCCAGTCCACGTCAACTCTTCTCTACCTTCAACACTCTACTCTGTCCTCCACTGCCTCCACCCACCAACTCACTAACTGCCCAGGAGATCGCCAATCACTTCGAAACTAAGATTGATACAATTCATGAGGAGATCTCCAATGCGCAAAAACCTCCTCCATGCAACACCCCATGTCCACAGATACAATCATTACTTCCCTCATTCAACCCTGCTACTAATAATGAGGTTGCTAAACTTTTATCTAACACTCATCTAACCACCTGCCCCCTGGATCCTGTTCCCTCGCAAATGCTACGCTCACCCTCTGACACAATTCTAGGCTCTCTAACTCACATTTTCAACCTCTCCCTCTCTTGTGGCATCTTCCCAAACTCTCTAAAACATGTGCTAGTCACCCCCATACTTAAAAAGCCCTCACTGGACCCCACCAATCTTAACAACCTAAGTCCCATCTCCTTACTCGCCAAACTTCTTGAAAGACTGGTCTACAACCGACTAAGCGACCATCTGTCTATGAATAAACTTCTTGATCCCCTTCAGTCCGGATTTCGCCCTCAACACTCCACAGAAACTGCTCTCCATAAACTCTCAAATGACCTACTAACGGCTAAAACCAGTGGATACTATTCTGTACTACTTCTCCTGGATCTCTCTGCTGCCTTTGACACAGTGAACCACCCCCTCCGCCTCAATAAACTCCACTCCTTTGGTCTCCGTGACTGTACTCTTCGCTGGTTCTCATCCTACCTATCCCACCGCTCCTTCAGTGTCACTTACAACTCTACTTCCTCCTCTTCTCTTCCTTTCTCCATTGGGGTCCCCCAAGGTTCTGTTCTTGGACCTCTCCTTTTCTCAATCTACACCACCTCCCTGGGTCAGTTGATTGCCTCCCACGGCTTTAAATATCATCTCTACGCTGATGACACCCAAATCTATCTCTCCACCCCCCAGCTCTCTCCATCTGTCTCCTCACACATTACCAACTTACTAGCAGACATATCAGCCTGGATGTCACATCACTTTCTCAAAATCAACCTATCCAGAACCGAGCTCATGATATTTCCTCCCTCAGGTGCCACTTCCCGGCTCAACTGTCAACCCATCTCCCCAAAGTCCTAGGTGTAATCCTGGACTCTAAACTAACCTTTCGGCCCCACATTCTAGCACTATCCAAAATTTGCCGCCTCAACCTCCGCAACATCTCCAAGATACGCCCCTTCCTCACCAATGTCACCACAAAGCTTCTAATCCACTCCCTGGTCATCTCTCGCCTTGACTACTGCAACTCCCTCCTCATTGGCTTACCTCTAAATAGGCTATCCCCACTTCAGTCCATCATGAACGCTGCTGCCAGGCTCATCCACCTCACAAACCGCGCAGCGTCTTCTATACCCCTCTGCCAATCCCTCCATTGGCTGCCACTCAGTCACCAAATTAAATTCAAGATACTAACTATAACTGACAAAGTCATCCACAACCTGGCCCCTAGCTACATCTCTAACCTAGCCTCAAAATACCAACCTAATCGTTCTTTTCGCTCCTCCCAAGACCTCCTGCTCTCAAACTCCCTTGTCACCTCATCCCATGCTCGCCTTCAGGACTTCTCCAGAGCCTCTCCCATCATCTGGAATGCTCTACCCCAATCTGTCCGATTTTCTCCTACTTTATCCACTTTCAGACGATCCCTGAAAACTCATCTCTTCAGAGAAGCCTATCTGGCCCCCACCTAACAACTGTACATTTATCTTCTCAATTAGCACATCACCCACAGTTATTACCTCTTGTATCTCTTGCCCTTCCCTCTTAGATTGTAAGCTCTAAAGAGCAGGGCCCTCTGATTCCTACTGTATTAAAGTGTATTATATTTGTACTGTCTACCCTCAAGTTGTAAAGCGCTACGTAAACTGTTGGCGCTATAAAAAATCCTGTATAATAATAATAAAGAAACAACATGAGTCTACAAAGCCGAATATTCCTGATTTTTCAGATGAATGTGTCTGGAAAAAATGCCCCAGACAGTGTTTCTAGGAATTAATTGTCAACATATCGATTCTGACCATTTAATAATAGAGCATCAAGCCGCACTTGTATGCAGATAAAAGGTTCTGCTAGGAATTATTCAGATCATGTGTTGGGTCTCTGGAGCATCACCATCTGCCAGACACAGCGATAGTCACTGGGGAAGAAAGCAGCAGATTCAGGCACAGCGTCTCTGCGGGAGAGAAAAGCATTATGGGAGTTATTGTTACTGTCAGCTGCAAACTGGCACAGTATGTCTGCAATCATCTCAGTGATAGTTAGCTTCAGGTAATGGCAGATGATGGCATTGGGACTTCTGTTTTCAGTGCCAGTTAAATCTGAACTCCGGGCAGATATAAAAAGTCACAAATGAATAGAGTTCTGTAATCTTTAACACATCATTACATGGATTTTTATAATTAAAAAGCAGTGTAAGTACCTCAGTGTGACCTGGTATCAGCCCTTTGCTGTCCCCTGTACAGCAGAGATTGGACTGGGGGAGGGAGAAGCAGCACAAGCAGCCAATCAGTTTATGTGCTGACAAGAAGCATGTTGATAGGAGGAGAGGGTAGAGTGACAGAGAGATGAACTCAATACCGTAAGGTTGGAGGAGGGCCCAGGACAACCTGGGACCAGAGGTTAGGGTGGTATGGGATACTACAAGAACCCTGAGTAGTAACAGGAGGACACACTTCCCTATTCTAGGCTTCCCTAAACAGTCTTTATGCCAGGGACAAAGGGGACTGGCCAGAACTGAGACCCTGTAAAAGCCATCTCAGTGAGAGCTACCACTGGCACGTATCACCCCAAAGGCTCAGGACAGCTGAATCTCAGTTTCCAATAGCCGTCTCTATGTCTAGGACAACTGCACAGTTCATAGCTTTCTCCAGACGGCTCTCTCTTTGGTTGCAGGATAGCTACTCACCCCCCAGCTTCCACCAGACACTCTTCAGCGAGCTCTCCAGACCACATCCTTACATCAAGTCACTTAGCTAGATCCAATGATACTTAGGAATAGGCGCCCCCCCCCCCCAGCTCTGCAATAGCTGGGACCTCGATGAACATCAGCAAACTCCAGTAGAATTGCCCCCCAAAGGGGCAGCAGCCCCATGAGGCTGCGTAATTTCTCCAGCAAGACAAGAACATGGCTGCTTTAGACCCCAAACTATATACTTCCCCAGCCACCTACTGAACACACCTCCCTAGGGATTGGCTGAAGCACAATACTGTAAATATTCAAGCTGCCCATTTAACTTTCCCAGCCCTATGTTCTGGAAACTTACAAAAGGCAGGGGAAGCAACATCTCAAAGGTTGCAGGGGAAACCTGCAACCTTTGAGATGTAGAACAGCCCAAATAAATCAATAGCTGCTCCAGAGGAGCCAAAAAGCACTAAATTTGCCTGATGTCCCAGCAGGACGTGGTGAAGTCATGGTAGCTGCTTGGCGCCTTTTTCTAATTTTAAACTTTTTACTGACTGCCTAATGCTTTTTCTCCCAATAAGATGGTAGTAGCAAGTGTGCTTTGTTCAGCTTGTGACTGACTTTAAACGGTGGCATTCTGGGAGATGTAGTCTGGAGGAGGATCTGAGCCACAGCCACCACTGGGAAACCAACTACAATACCCAGTGATACCTGAGAGCAGGAGGGGCCTGATAAAAGGAAAAGCCTAGGAAGGAGAGGGGCAGTTGGGGAACGCACCAACTAGAGACAGGATTGGGGAAGAAGTGCTGAGCTGTTCATGTGCTGAGTTCTGCTGGACACTGTCACATCCTAAGACCAGAAGGTTGGACTGGGCAGAGTTCGCTGCATAATTGCCCATTCCTGTTCCCACTCTGAAACGCTTGCTTGTGACCCAGGCCCCCATCTCCCAGATTTGCTGCGGAGTCACCAAGAAGGTCGCTATCTCACCTGCTGCCAGCAACTGGTCAATTACAGAAAACAAAGGGGGCCTCCCTCTGGTCATCTAATCAGCTGCCATCAGAGAACTACAGATAAAGGAAGTGGTGAGAGCCGGTCTGGGAGCCGGGTAATATGATGGTGAATAGAGCACATCAGTCTCTGTCACTGGGCCCTGGCTGCATGGCATATGCAGGGGACAGAGACTGATGTGCTCTATTCACCATCATATTACTTCTCCAGTCCACATCAGATTCATCAGTGTGCTGTGTCCTCCTCCTGTGCCCCTTTCACCTCTCCACAGGTCAGGGCAGCACAGTGCTGCTCTGACCTGTGGAGAGGTGAAAGGGGTACAGGAGGAGGACACAGCACACTGATGATGTGGAGAAGTAATATGATGGTGGGCAGAGGAGGAGGCTACTGTGAGGATGTAGTATGTCTGCAGCCTCTGTCCACCTCCTGTAGTATGCCCGCAGTCTCTTTCCACCTCCTGTAGTATGCCCGCAGTCTCTTTCCACCTCCTGTAGTATGCCCGCAGTCTCTTTCCACCTCCTGTAGTATGTCTGCTGCCTCTGTCCACCTCCTGTAGTATGCCCGCAGTCTCTTTCCACCTCCTGTAGTATGTCCGCAGCCTCTGTCCACCTCCTGTAGTATGCCCGCAGTCTCTTTCCACCTCCTGTAGTATGCCTGCAGTCTCTTTCCACCTCCTGTAGTATGTCCGCAGTCTCTTTCCACCTCCTGTAGTATGTCCGCAGTCTCTTTCCACCTCCTGTAGTATGTCCGCAGCCTCTGTTCACCTCCTGTAGTATGCCTGCAGCCTCTGTCCACCTCCTGTAATATGTCCGCAGCCTCTGTCCACCTTCTGTATCATGTTTGCAGTCTTTGTCCACCTCCTGTATCATGTTTGCAGTCTTTGTCCACCTCCTGTAGTATGTCCGCAGCCTCTGTCCACCTCCTGTAGTATGTCCGCAGCCTCTGTCCACCTCCTGTAGTATGTCCGCAGCCTCTGTCCACCTCCTGTAGTATGCCTGCAGCCTCTGTCCACCTCCTGTAGTATGTTCGCAGCCTCTGTCCACCTCCTGTATCATGTTTGCAGTCTCTGTCCACCTCCTGTAGTATATACGCAGCCTCTGTCC
Organism: Lithobates septentrionalis; assembly: GCA_037952835.1. Classification (NCBI taxonomy): domain Eukaryota; kingdom Metazoa; phylum Chordata; class Amphibia; order Anura; family Ranidae; genus Lithobates; species Lithobates septentrionalis. The sequence goes on from JBBDGP010003017.1 coordinate 121,124, forward strand.
ACCTCCTGTAGTATGTCCGCAGCCTCTGTCTACCTCCTGTAGTATGTCCGCAGCCTCTGTCCACCTCCTGTATTATGTCCGCAGCCTCTGTCCACCTCCTGTAATATGTCCGCAGTCTCTGTCCACCTCCTGTATCAAGTCCACAGCCTCTGTCCACCTCCTGTAGTATGTCTGCAGCCTTTGCCCACCTCCTGTATCATGTCCGCAGCCTTTGTCCACCTCCTGTGTCATGTCTGCAGCCTTTGCCCACCTCCTGTATCATGTCCGCAGCCTCTGTCCTCCTGTATCATGTTCGCAGCCTCTGACCATCTCTTGTCTTTTATCATGTCTGCAGTCTCTGAGGGGATCCTAGAAAGGATTTAAGAGTGGGAGCGCCGCCGGGATGGGGGTTACGGGAAGAGACAGGCATGTGTGGACTGTGGAGAGGACACTATAGAATAGCTGCCAAGCTGGAGCCGTCTGACTGAGCCCTGCAAGGTGCACCTGAGGTCAGTGACAGCGCCGCCAGGCCAGTCTGGGGGGGTCACTAATGTAAGGGAGGAGTGAATACAATACTGTAAGGGGGCACTGATATAAAGGTTCCCCCCTATATTAGTAACCCCCCTTACCTTAGTGTATTCACTCTGCGGAAGGTGGTCTCTGGTCACCATCCTGCACACTCTAAAGTAAGGGGGAACTCTCTGCTAGCCGGGTTATAGTAACCTGACCTTCATGTAAATTGAGAAATATGTTTTTTGACTTTTGTTTAACTTAAACACATTGCTAATAGCACTAGCTATGTGTTTATAGTTCAAATATTGATATTTTCACTGTTTAGCACTAAAAATAGTAATTTTAGGTACTTTTTTGCAGTGCCAGTAAAGAATGTGGATCTGCAGGAAAATCATGATTTTTTGCCAGTAAAAAGAATGGTGCCGTTTGTAAATTTTGGCGTTCTGCCAGTAAATTTCACTTTGGGGGGTTGGTAACACAGCATCCAACTACTGCAACTGTGAACACCCTTACATCCAACTACTGCAACTGTGCACACCCTTACATCCAACTACTGCAACTGTGAACACCCTTACATCCAACTACTGCAACTGTGCACACCCTTACATCCAACTACTGCAACTGTGCACACCCTTACATCCAACGACTGCAACTGCGTATATCCTTACATCCAACTACTGCAACTGTGCACACCCTTACATCCAACGACTGCAACTGCGTATATCCTTACATCCAACGACTGCAACTGCGTATATCCTTACATCCAACTACTGCAACTGTGTATACCCTTATGCCGTGTACACACGGGCGGACTTTCCGACCAGGCTGGTCCGACGGAACAAATCAGTTGGACAATCCGATCGTGTGTGGGCTTCATCGGACCTTCAGCGGACTTTTTCTGTCGACTTTAGATTTAGAACATGTTTCAAATCTTTCCGACCGAAAAATCTGTCCGATCGAAAAATCTGTTTGTCTGTATGCTAGTCCGACGGACAAAAAACGACACAAGGGCAGCTATTGGCTACTGGCTATGAACTTCCTTATTCTAGTCCAGTCGTACGTCATCACTTTCAAACGACCAGACTTTCGAACGGACTTTAGGACTTTCGAACGGACTTTAGGACTTTCGAACGGACTTTAGTCCGTTCGTTTGTGTGCAAGTCCAGTCGTTCGCAAGTCCGTCGAAAGTCCGTCGGAAAGACCGTCAGACGTTTGGTGCTCAAAAGTCCGCCCCTGTGTACACGGCATTACATCCAACCACTGCAACTGTACACACCCTTACATCCAACTACTGCAACTGTGCACACCTTACACCTAACTACTGCAACTGTGCACACCCTTTTTTCCCGTACACAGGAGCGGAAATTCCGCCAGCAAAAGTCCGATGAGAGCTTTTGGTCCGAAAATGCGACCATGTGTATGCTCCATCGGACTGGCGGAATTCCAGCCAACAAAAGATTGAGAGCAAGTTCCGATCTGAAATTCCGATCGTCTGTACCAATTCCGACATGCAAAATTCCTACGCATGCTCGGAAACAATTCGACGCATGCTCGGAAGCATTGAACTTAATTTTCTCGGCTCGTCGTAGTGTTGTACATCACCGCGTTCTTGACGGTCGAAAGTTAAGCAAACTTTTGTTTGACCGTGTGTATGCAAGCCAAGCTTGAGCGGAATTCTGTCTGGAAAACCATCCAAGATTTTTCTGACGGAAATTCTGCTCGTGTGTACGGGGCATTACACCTAACTACTGCAACTGTGCACACCCTAGCACCTGGCTGCTGCAGCTGGGTATGCCCCTTTCTAAGTATTCATCTGCACCCAAGGAGTACCCTTCTCTATCGAAATCAACTTCTTAGATACACAACTGCAACACCCAGTTTATAGACACACCATTATTTCCCTGTGCGCCAACGTCTTCAAAGGGCCCCAAGGTATCCGGCAGAAGAGTCACCTGAAAGGCTTAAGCCTAGCACACACGAGATTATTGGAGCAAATGATCATCCTTTTTTTTTTTTTTTTTGCATGCTAGTCTCGATGTCGAATGCAACTAGGTTACCCTAGTACAAAACTTCTCGTACGACAGAAAAAAAATCCGGAAGTGATGTAATGTATCTGTATTGTATTTTCGGACGAAAACTGTATTGATTAAACAAAAATCGTACGATCTGGTAACGTACGAGGAAAGATTTCCGTTCTTGTCCCTTTGGAAAATTTCAGGCGACAGCTGTGTATGAACGATCAGATTATCGTACGATTGCGTTGAAAGATCTGTGTCTAACTCTAAATCTTTATCTGCAGGCCTAAACTTAACCCCTTTGTTTGAGGGCTCTCAAGTGACATATTTGCTCTACCTTGTTATCCTTATCACTTGGGGTGATTTATCTCATAGGAGGGCTACTCTTTATGCCCTTGGGGTCACAGTATATGCTGGAGGCTGAAGCTCCTATAAGAGGACATATAAGTGTTACAATCTGTTTTTCTTTTACAGAGTTGTCAGTCTAATCCTTATGTGCCTGCTGAGGTTCATTGAAAGGTACACTGGTGCTGTCAGTGAGGGTGAGACCTTAAATAGGGCTGGACCAGAGCAGAGGACCCAAATTACCAACGGCTCCTGCAGGGGTAGAGCTAAATAGCAAAAACTTGTTTTGGTTATATTGGATAGCGTAGGGAAGGGTTAATACCCCAGATCCTTTATTTATTTATTTTTTTTGCTGTCTATGTACCTTTTGTGTTTATAACAGATAAAAGTCTACAGCAGTGTTTCTCAACTCCAGTCCTCAAGGCGCCCCAACAGGTCACGTTTTCAGGATTTCCATTATTTTGCACAGGTGATTTGATCAGTTCCACTGCCTTAGTAATTACCACAGCCCTTTCATCTGAGGGAAATCCTGAAAACATGACCTGTTGGGGCGCCTTGAGGACTGGAGTTGAGAAACACTGGTCTACAGTATATATATTCAGTGAGATATTTCTTGATTTCCTGTCACAGAGACACAACAGGAAATGAGAGGAAGTCTTTTACAAAGTGAGGGGAATTCCTCTCTTGGAACAGATGTCCCAATTGGTAGGCTTACCCTTGCCTTTTGTTCTGGTAACCACTCTAAAAAATTGGATTTCCCATCACTTTCTATCTTGATGACAATAGTCACCAGGACAACTACAGAAGGTGAAACTACATAGCAGATATATATAGACAGCAATAAAAAGAAAATTGGCAGGGTTCCTAACCATTCCATGCTATCCATACACTGTAAAGCACTCAGTTGTTGTAGATACAGTAGGGAAGCGTTAATACCCCTGATCTTTTATTTTCTGTAATCTATGTACTTTTTTTAACATATAAAAGTCTAGGTACCATTTGGGGGATATTTCTTTACTTCCTCTCATGGAGACACAACAGGAAGAGAGAGGAAATCAGATCCCAGGACCTAACTACCTCATCAAGTAACAGTCCACCTCACTTACTGGCTGGATGCCCAGCATCATCCGACTCTTTCCTTCCTGGCCTGACTGTCCCTGGCCTGCCCCTTGGAAGCGATCCAATGTGGTCGATGGCTAGGCAGGAAGTCGAGTGAGGGCAAGATAGCCCCCACTCGGCTCTATGCCCTTGGAGGACCGGAGCGACCTCTGACGTCACTTCCGGTTCTTGGGCATAAATAAATGGGTTTTTTTTAAGTCAAAGTGTAAAAAAAATTCTTTCTCTTTTGCTTTTAAAGGTAAATGAGAGATCTGGGGTCTTTTTGACCCCAGATCTCTCAATAAAGAGGACCTGTCATGCTTTTTTCTATTACAAGGAATGTTTACATTCATTGCCCCAAATTTTGATCACCTCTCCTCACTTAGGAGGGAATTGCACCTTCACGTCTCTGAGGTCACCAGACTTGGCATACAGTCTTGTAGGCAGGAGTACTTTGAACATGGGGACAAAAACAGTAGATTACTGGCGCTATTAGCACAACAAGATGGACCCCTTGCAGTTGTCTCCAAAATCCTTACAGCAGATGGCACAATGGCCGTCTTACAGGAGGACATCCTGACAGAATTCATTGGATTCTACACTACACTGTACACATCCTCCTTGCCAGAGGCCTTTGACCCTACCCCCATGACCTCTGCTTTAGATATACTGGCGTTGGGCTGGCTCTCCAACTCTGAGAGGAAATTTTTGGTTGAGGACATCACCCCGGAAGAAATCACACTTGCCATACAGTCTTTCCCCGCTATAGAACCCACACCGAACTGCTTGCCCCAAGATTGGCTGAGTTGTTCACATCCTGTTTACAAACAGGCTCTTTACCCCCCTCCATGAAAGAAGCCCACATTATCCTAATACCTAAGCCCAATAAGGATCCCAAGCTGTGTGCCTCATACAGACCAATTGCAATTCTCAATTGTGATGTGAAGATCCTTACCAAGAGACAGACTGCAAAGTTTTCTTTTTCAGCACTTCACTTTTTTCCACATTTTGTTATGTTACAGCCTTATTCAAAAATGGATTAAATTCATTATTTTCTTAAAAATTCTACAAACAATACCCCATAGTGACTCAATACAATCCTGTCTCTGAGGTCTACAGACGATTCCTTGGACTTCATGGCTTGGTTTGTGCTCTCCCATGCACTGTTAACTGTGGAACCCCAATGGAGTTCTTACTGCACGTGCCATCCACCCCACTAAGTCATTACCGGAAGTCGATACTTCCACACCTCTTAAATGCTGCACGGCGTCTGATCCCCATCCACTGGAAATCGACCCATATTCCGGGACGAAGTGAGTGGATGGGCCTGATTGACTCGGTTATGGCAGCGGAGGAGTGGATGGCAAAATGTAAAGATAAGTTTGACAATTTCTATGCTATCTGGGCGACATGGACACATTATAAGTCTAAGGGAACAACGGCTCCTCCTCAGGCTTCCCCTGGGGCTGCTTCTTGTAGGTCAGACATTGCTGGAGTTGCTCCTTAAACAAGTATAGAGGATGAGACCCACGGCATACTTATTTAACCCCCAGGTTCTACATAATGTTATTGCACTTTTAATCCACACAGAGGTGCTGGCTATTAGACAGCTGTGTCAGTGATTATTAAATATACCCATCAACCTTCCCCCCCCTTTTTTTTCCCCCCCTCTTTTCAACCCCTTTCTCTACCCCCCCCCCCCCCCTTCCGGCTAGGGTCTAACTCTAAGACACTAACAGGATGCTGTTTTCTTCACACGATTACCGTTAACCTGTTCAGATGTATTGGTTGTTTCAACTATAGATTCCGTCTCTATTACGACGGTGGACACAGGTTGAAGAAGTCATAAGAGTCTCATTACACACATACGTCAAGGTTTTCGTAAGCAGTTTGCACCGTATGTTCTTCTCTCTCTTTAAAGCACATCCTTTTAACATGTGTGGTTTTGTATACTTTTTATGGTACTACACTGTGATTTTTTGGATCCCCCCCCCTTTTTTTTTTCCTTTTTTCTTATTCTGTACCCCCTGTATTATTATTTGTTATATTTGAAAATAATATATAATAAAGATTATATAAAAAAAACTGTGGAACCTTATATAGACAGGTGTGTTCCTTTCCAAATCATGTCCAATCAACTGAATGTACCACAGGTGGACTCCAATCAAGTTTAGAAACATCTCAAGGATGATCAGTGGTGCACCTGAGCTCAATTTTCAGTGTCATGGCAAAAGCTGCGAATACTTACAGTATGTATATGTGATTATAAAATGTTTTAATTTTTAATAAATTTGCAAAGATTTCAAACAAACTTCTTTCACGTTGTCATTCTTGGGGTATTGTTTGTCGAATTTTGAGGAAAATAATGAATTTAATCCATTTTGGAATAGGGCTGTAACATAACAAAATGTGGAAAAGGTGAAGCACTGTGAATACTTTCCGGATGCACTGTACATAGGCTGCCCCGCCATCTCTTAAAGCCAAACCCTGGGAAAAGCAAACATCGTCTAAATACAAGAGTCGGGAGTATTGTTGTTGAATTTTGGTGTGCTTTGTGTATTTATTCCAAATCTGTGCAGTAATCCAGTGTGAAACTAGCATCCTGTAACAAAGACACTGCTGCTCTCTCTCCTTATGCAGGGTGACTGGTCTTGTCTCCACCCCCTACTGTAGTTTTCTGCAGGCAGCCTGTAGTGGGTGGAGCCTGCTGGGCCCCTCCCATAGCTCTGCTCTCTGCACAAGCTATGTACAGCACAGTGATGATGTCACTGCTACTTTTAACCACTTAAGGACCAGCCTCATTTTGGATTTTAGGTGTTTACATGTTTAAAACAGGTTTTTTTGCTAGAAAATTACTTAGAAAAAAAACCATATATAATGTTTGGGGGTTCTAACACCCTAGAGAATAAAGAGAATGGCGGTCATTGCAATACTTTTTTTTGCACCGTATTTGCGCAGCGGTCTTATAAGCGCACTTTTTTTGGAAAAAAATCACTTTTTTGAATAAAAAAATAAGACAACAGTAAAGTTAGCCCAATTTTTTTTATATTGTGAAATCTAATGTTACGCCAAGTAAATTGATACCCAACATGTCATGCTTCAAAATTGCGCCCGCTCGTGGAATAGCGTCAAACTTTTACCCTTAAAAATCTCCATAGGCGACGTTTAAAAAATTCTACAGGTTGCATGTTTTGCGTTACAGAGGAGCTCCAGGGCTAGAATTATTGCTCTCGCTCTACCGGTCGCGGCGATACCTCACATGTGTGGTTTGACCACCGTTTTCATATGCGGGCGCTACTCACGTATGCGTTCGCTTCTGCGCGCGAGCTCGTCGGGACAGGGCGCTTTAAAAATTTTTTTTTTTTTTTTATTATTTATTTTACTTTATTTGATTTATTTTTTCACTGTTTTAAAAAAAAAAAAAATTTGGATCACTTTTATTCCTATTACAAGGAATGTAAACATCCCTTGTAATAGAAAAAAACATGACAGGTCCTCTTAAATATGAGATCTGGGGTCAAAAAGTCCTCAGATCTCATATTTACACTAAAATGCAAAAAAAAAAAAAAAAAGTCGTTTAAAAAAATGACACAAAAAAATTGTGCCTTTAAGAGAAGTGGGCGGAGCCGTCATAATGACGTCGCTCCGGCCGTCACATGGTATAGAGATGGGTGGGGGCCATCTTGGCCTCACTCGTCTCAGTACCTCAGCAGTGACAGGTCCCGATCTCCTCCGCCGCTACCGACGGCTCCGGTAAGCGGCGGAGGGCGCGGGAGAGCGGCGGGAGGGGGGGTGGCACCTCTCCCGCCGCCGATAACGGTGATCTCGCGGCGAACCCACCGCAGAGACCACCAAAATCGTGTGCAGAACCGCTCGCTGTAAAGATGGATACCTCGGTTGTGGCAGCAGCTGCTGCCGTTACCGAGATATCCATCTTTAAAAAAATGACGTACATATACAGTGAGCGGTCGTCAAGTGGTTAAAAGGTACACAAAATATTAAAGTTGTAGTTTTTAAGGAATATAACCACTTAAGGACTGGCCCATAGCAGATATAGTGGTATGTAGGAATGTAGTGGTATGTGGAATGTAACTGTATTGTCAAATTACCGTATTTATCGGCATATAACACACACTTTTTTCCCCTTAAAATCAGGGAAAAATCGTGGGTGCGTGTTATAGGCCGATCCCCGCCACTTTTGTTCGGATCGGAGCGATCGCGGCGGTTGCCGCAATCGCCGCCGACATACACAGTCGTGTGTAAATTCAAATATGGCGCTGAGACTGCAGGGACTCGTCGGAGCCGAGATACACATACTTGAGTGTCCTCGGCTTTTCTTGGCGTCGCTCACAGTCCCGCCCAGTCCCGCCATTGGACCTGTGTTATATCCATCATAGGGCGGGACTGTGAGCAGCAAAAAAGCTGAGGACACTCATGATGTGTATCTCGGCTCCGACGAGTCCCTGCAGTCTCTGCGCCATATTTGAATTTACACACGGCTGTGTATGTCGGCGGCGATCACACAAGGCTGCACTGGGGCAAAGCTGCACTGGGGCAAAGCTGCACTGACAAGGCTGCACTGGGGCAAAGCTGCACTGACAAGGCTGCACTGGCAAGGCTGCACTGACAAGGCTGCAATGAACACTGGAGCAAGGCTGCACTGACACTGACAAGGCTGCAGATGGCACCAATAACGCTGCATTGATGGGCATTTTAATGTAAGTTTTTCTTCCTTAAAGTTTACTCCTAAAAGTTTTTTTTTCCTTAAATTTCTTAAAATTCCTTAAAATTCCCTCCTAAACTTGGGGTGCGTGTTATACGCCGGCACGTGTTATACGCCGATAAATATTCTCCTCTTTTCCATTTACTTGATAGTTACTATTGTGCTCCTGAGGAAGCGTTACATAGTGTGCAACATGTAGAGCAAAAGTCAATATTCTCTCCACTATTATACCGCCGACCTGCTTTTGAACCATATCTTTGGGACAATACATTATAAGGATCAAGGAATGACCTCCACTTCATCCTTTTGCCCTCGTATCTTTTTGGTTCTCTGCAGTAGCGGTACCTTGGACTACTTTGTATACTATTATCAATGTGGAATTTTTATAATATGTGGTGATGTTTTTTTATGAATTACTGTGATTAAAATTATATTTTTTACTCAATATTGTCCACTGTGTCTAAAAAGTCCAAGTCCCAATGTTCTTCTACAAATCTAAATTTATGAAGAAATTAGATTTTTTAATTTTTTTTTATTGGATATGTTTTATAGCAAAATTAAAAAAATATTGTTCTTTTTTTTTTTTTTTTCCAAAATTGACGATATTTTTTTGTTTATAGCGCAAAAAATAAAAAACGCCATGGTGATCAAATAACACCAAAAGAAAGCTCTATATGTAGGGGAAAAAATGACATACATTTTATTTATGTACAGTGTTGCACAACCGCTCAATTTTCAGTTAAAATAACCCAGTGCCGTATGGCAAAAAATGGCCTGGTCTAGAAGGGGAGTAAACCTTCTGGAGGTCAAGTGGATAATAAAGTTACGTTTTTGTGGCAGGAGTTAGGGCTCTTTCACACGGGACGGATACATGATGATCCGCCCCGTTGAACATCCGCTTGCTCAGCGGGGATCGCTCCGCCGATCCCCGCTGAGCAGGCAGATGACAGGTCCATCGCTGCACACTGTGAAGGTGATGTTTGTATTTGCAGACCCACTTGAACCTGAATATATTATTATTATTATACAGGATTTATAAAGCACCAATAGTTTGCACAGCGCTTTACAAATTACAAGAGGATTGGGAGGGCCCTGCTCGTGAAAGCTTACAGTCTAAAATGCATGAGCAAGTGATACAAAAGGTAATAAATGTAGGTGATGAGCTAATGGAGAAAGTAGAGGTGCAACTTTTAAGTGGAAGCGGGATAGGCTTCCCTGAAGAGATGGGCTTTCAGGGACCGCCTAGAGTAGGAGATAGTCAAAGAGAATGGGGTAGGGAGTTCCAGAGGATGGGGGAAGTTTTAGAGAAATCCTGGAGGTGAGCACGGAAGGCGAGGACAAGGTTGCTAGAGAGTGGGAGGTCTTGGAAGTAGCTGAGTGGTCAATTTGGGTGATATTTTGAGATGAGGCTGGTAATGTAGCTGGGGCTATGTTAAAGAAACTGTTGGGATATTCCTGAAAGGATCATTGTTCTAAATTTGGTATTTCACTGGTGCTTTCAACCACCTACTTATTTCATCTTTCGTAGATTCTGGGGGTAAGAACTCTCTGCTTTAGATTCTGGCTCCATTTACTCCCTCTGGGCAAAAATTTTTTATTTGGGTGGGGAGGGGACAGTAATCTGTTTTCCAGGTTATATTGCAAGCTTTAAGTGGACCTGTCTTTTTGACACCTTACTATCCATGCCCTATACTCTGTTTCAGATGGAATTTCAAAGGGTACTATCTCTTCTGCCAACACCAATGATGGGGCACTATTCTTCCACTGACACCAACAGGGCGCTATTCCTCCCAATGACACCAGTGATGGGGTACTATTCCTTCCTTCCTTCCATCCATCCTTCCTTCCTTCCTCTGACACCAACAATGGGGCACAATTCCAATTGATGGTACCTAATCTTTCTAATAACACCAATTATAGGGCACTATTCCTCCCATTGAAACCATTGATGGGCTACTACTCTTTCCACTGACACCAGCGATGGGGCACTATTCTTACCATTGGCACCAATGATGGAGCACCATTTCCCCACTAGCACTAAAGATGGGCCAATATTCTTTCCACAGAGCACAATTCCTCCCAATGACCCCAGTGACTATTTTTTTCCATTCATCCTTCCTTCCTCCCTTCCTTGGACACCAACAATGGGACACTATTCCTCCAACTGACACCAGCAATGGAGCAGTATTCCTCCCAATGACACCAACAATGGGTTATTATTCCTTCCTTTCACTGCCACCAAAAATGGGGCACTATTCCTCCCAATGACACCAACAATGAGATATTGGGGGTTATTTACTAAAGGCAAATCCACTTTGCACTACAAGTGCAAACTAAAAATGCAAAGTGAACTTGAAATTGCACTGAAAAAGCACTTGGAAGTGCAGTCACTGTAGATCTGAAGGGGACATGCAAAAAAATAAAAAAAAACAGCATGTTAGCTTGCACGTGATTGGATAATAAAATCAGCAGAGCTTCCCCTCATTTCAGATCTACCCCTCAGATTTACAGCGACTGCACTTCCAAGTGCACTTTAAGTGCAATTTCAAGTGCACTTTGCACTTGTAGTGCAAAGTAGATTTGCCTTTCGTAAATAACCCCCATTATTCCTTCCTTTCACTAACACCCAACAATGGTGCACTACTTCTTCCACTGACACCAACGATGGGGCCCTATTCCTCCCCATGACACCAGCAAAGGGGAAATGATTCCTTCCATCCACTGACACCAACAATGGGGCAGTATTCCTCTCACTGACACCAGCAATGGAGCACTATTTCCTCCAATGACACCAACAATGGGGTATTATTCCTTCACTTTACTGGCACCAACAATCGGGCACTTTTCCTCCCACTGACACCAATATTGGAGCACTGTTCCTCTCAATGACACCAACCATGGGGTATTATTCCTCTCTTTCACTGACAGCAACAATCGGACACTGTTCCTCCAACATACACCAACGATGGGGCACTGTGCCTCTCACTGATACCAATGATAAGGCACTGTTTTGTTCCCACTGATCTATGAGGCTGAGACATTTCCATCTCTCACTGGCCACAGTCTGGCCCCCAAAAGTCGGAATGACTGTGAACTGGCCCTTGTTTGGAAAGTTTGAGGAACCCTGCCAAGACATTGCAAAGATAAGATTACTGGCTAGCAGGTCATCTAGATGCAGTAGGTGGACATCAGCATGATGCTAGGCAGGTAGGCTGTATTGTCCAGGTGTAGATACAACCTTTTCATATCTGGCATGTAGCCACACAATGGTGATGGTGTTCCATCAAATCTGCCCATCCCTTTCTTGTTATTATAAGCCCAGCATGAGTCCCCCTGTATCTCATCACTTTTATATGAGTTTGTGTCTGTATCCTTCCCTCATTTCCCAGCAGCAGCTGGGGTTTTATGGAACTGGCCCCAGAATATGTGGAGCAGCAGCTGCCGCTTTGCTGGAGCAGCTTCAAGTTCATTATCTTATGTGCTCAGCTTCCCCTCTGTGCGATATTCAGGAAAGCACTAATAAGGAATAAATTATATCACTTGCAACACATGCCAGCTATGGAGGTCTTGCTCTGGGCATGGCAACTGTGAGAAAATTGCAATCATAATACCTAATGGACTCTTTTGAGTTTGATACACAGGAAGGACGTAGTTTAGAAAAGTGGGCGTGGTCTTACTTGGCATTGTGTCATTCAGATTGGGGTCTGGCAAACGTTATACTACACATTCTAATTTCTGGATCTTGTTTAAAAAATGTCAAAGTGATTGAATGATCACATGGATCATTTTTAGCAGCTCGATCATTCTGCTAACAATTGTTAGAGCAGCCTTTGTCAACCTTTTCAACACTGAGGAACCCCTGAAATAACTTTCCGGGCCTAGGAAACCCCTGCTATAAATGACTATACAGTATCTACAGCTCATGATACTTTAGTGTGATGGTCAGTGGGAAGAATGGTCCTTACGCTTGTGGTCATTGGGAAGAATTCCCCCTTACAGATAGCTAAAAAGATTAATGGTGTTAGTGGGAACCTATCTGAGAGGCAGAAATTGCTCATTGCTCAAGGAACTCCTAGCGACCTCTGGAGGAACCCTAGTTGAGAAACCCTGCATTAGAGGTTAAAAAGGGCCTGGGTGGATAGGCGTTGGGCTTGTGTTGATGGAATCAGTTTGAAATCTCTCTTCTGAGATCATTCAAAATTCATTGACAGTTGCATTTGACCTCCTTCTGACCTGCATTTGACCTGCCAACTGTTCCGGATTGGCCAGGACAGTTAAACATCTCTGTCCTCTGTCCGGCGTACCTGTACCTGCTACTGTCCTTTGTTGATTATTGTTGGAATTACTGAGATGTTACAATAAATGGACTTATATTGACTTATGTCGTCATGGGGTACAGCCACTTCTTTTGATACACGTATCCCACGGAAGGGAACCGAGGCCAGCACCCATGTGTGGAGTCTAGTAAACCCAATGATCTCACCTGGAGTGCAGTGGCGGCTGGTGCCCGGGGGGGGGGGGGGGGGTGGCAAACAAACCACCTGACCAACCCCCCTGGTGAGTGGTACTCACACAGTTGAGCGGCGATGCAGGGCAGAGAGATCGCTCTGGGCGGTGATGCAGAGCAGAGAGATGACGGCGGCTATCTTCCAGATCTCCCCGTACATCCTTCCCGCCCCCGGCCAATAAGATCTCTTCTCCTCTTGGCCAATCGCGCTCCTCCCACTTGCTGATTGTTCAGGAGGAGAAGCAGGAAGACAATAGCGAATATTAATTCGCTATTGTCACACAACTGGGTGAGCCCATCTATTTTTGAAGCCAATTAGAGCCTCAGGCCGTAATCATGTGCTTAAAAAAAAAAAACCCCATTGGGCATGTAGATTAGGGGCTGGGCACATGGATTAGGGGAGCGGAGCCCCTGCGTCCCGTATGAAGCAGCCGCCACTGCTGGAGTGGCACATCTCCTGTCTCTGTGCGGAGTATGCTGTGTCCAGGGTTGTTTCTTGAATTTACAGCATCACCCTTATTTAAGTTACTGAGAATGCCCATAACTGAGGGGATCATGGGTAGTTTTCACATGCCAGAAAGTTGGCGTTATCTAAGCAGGACCACCTAGAAGGAGGTTGTGATAGGTGTGAGCCAATGGCAAATTTGACAAAGTCCCAGGGACTTTTTTGTAACAAGAATACATTTTCACTTGTATGGAAATGCAATACCCAAGCGAATAAAAGCCCATCGACACAGGCTCTTACAAAATCATTAGCGCCAGCACCTGCTGCTACAAAGGGGTAAATGAAGAGGAATTGCTGCTGGAGAGCTTGTTGCTGACATAAAACACTGCTACAATTCAATCGCTGAGCAATTACAATACGCAATTCAAAATTACTGATTATAATAAAGTGAGTCCCCGCCAGGGCTTTTTGTCAGCAGGAACACAGGGGAATGCAGTTCCGGGCACCCATAGCACTGAATGTATGTAATGGCAAGGGGTGCTAAGGTGTGCTGGAAGGTCTTTTGATGCTGGCTGCTGGGGGATCTATTGTTGCTGGGAGGAATCTACTGTTGAGGAAGGGTTTGTTGTTGGCTGCTGGAGGGTCTATTGATGCTGGCTGCTTGGAAATCTATTGCTGCTGGCGGGGGTCTATTATCTCTGGGGAGGGGGTATTTTGTTGCAGGGTATCTATTTTACTACTTTTCTTGTTATCATTAACGAATTCTATACCAATAACTTAGCACCACAAAATGATATTTGGTTCTGTATTCTCTACAGGTGATGGTACTGGGTACCGGGAGGTGGATAGGTATTGGAAACAAGGGACAATGCTTGGAGGTGGGATTGGGGCAGAAACAAGGGGTGACTCGGAGGGGAGGGGGGGGGGGCCAAAGGGCAACCAAACTGATAAGAGGCATGGAGGAGCTCAGCTATGAGGAAAGATTAGCTGAACTGAATTTGTTCTCCCTTGAGAAGAGCTGTTCAAGGGGGAACATAATCACCATGAATAAATGCATAAATGATCCATAAAGTGAACTTGGCGCAGTAATTCACTTTGAAAAAGAACTCTCATTTCAATTTGTTTCAATGTTTTGTCCCTCGGGGGACAAAGTACATGTAGACATTGTTCTATGTTCCTGCATGTCAGGGAAGCCCATATGGAGTGCCCCCTTAACTTTGGTTGGATCTCTGTGATCAGTTAGTGCTCCTGACCCGATACTATGCCAATATTCTTGGCACCACATCGCCTGCTGCAAACGCTTCTATTAACATCTGCTGGCACTCATGTTCCTCCTTTCCCTTGATACCTTCTGTGCCACCTGCAATGTGTGCTTGATACACCCTGTGCCACCTGGGCTGGACATACAAGAGAGACCAACCTCGTCTTTGCAGTCTTTGATCAGGTACGTGACACTATGTGCTTTGTAAGCCTAGTTATGAGATTGGGCACAGTGCCCCCCTACCATCCCAGCCATCCGACAACACAACTAGCAGGGAGAGAGCTGCATTGACAGCTAGTGTTAATCTTCTGGTCCAAACATTTGCCCAAGAGAAGCGGCAGCAAGAGGAATGCAGATGAAGGAGGGTGTAAGCCTCCTATCCCTCTGCATTCCTCTTGCCATGGCTTAGAGCCAAGACAAGCATTGGTTATCAAGCAGCCTTGTTAGCTATGTCATCAAACAGCTGTGGAGGAAGGAGGAGGGTGCTGTTTTACCTTGTAGCTTTTCTTTCAAAGTACACAGGAACATGAGACATGAACTACATGTTCTTTGTCCCCCTGAAGGACGGGACACTAAAAAAAAAAAAATGTAAGTGCGAATTCTTTAACCACTTCAATACCGGGCACTTATACACCCTCCTGCCCAGACCAATTTTCAGCTTTCAGCGCTGTTGCAGTTTGAATGACAATTGCGCGGTCATGCAACACTGAACCCAAACTAAATTTTTGTCATTTTGTTCCCACAAATAGAGCTTTCTTTTGGTGGTATTTGATGACCTCTGCGGTTTTTATTTTTAGCTAAACAAATAAAAAAAGACCGAAAATTTTGAAAAAAATAAAAGTTTTGCTTTTGTTTCTGTTAAAAAATTTTGTAAATAAGTAAGTTTTCTCTTTCACTGATGGGCACTGATAAGGCGGCACGATGAGGTGGCACCAATGAGCGGGCACTGACGATGGGCACTGATATGCGGCACTGATGGGCACTGGTAGGCGGCACTGATGGGTGGCACCGATATGCAGCATTGATGGGCATTGATAGGTGGCACTGATGGTCACTCTTGGGTGGCACTGGTGGGCACTGATAGGTGACACTGATGGGCACTGAAAGGCTGCAAAGATGGGTTCTTATGGGTGGCACTGATAGGCAGCACTGCTGGACACTGATGGGCACTGATAGGCGGCACTGCTGGGCACTGATACGCGGCACTGATAGGCATCCCTGGTGGCACTGGCAGTGGTAGGCATTGTGAGTGGGCACTGACTGGCAGCTGCCTGGGCATTGATTGGCAGCTGCCTGGGCACAGATTGCTATTTCCCTGGGGGTCTAGGGGGCATACCTGGTGGTCCAGTGTGGATGGCTTACCTGGTGATCCTGGGCTGCTTCCCTGGTGGTCCTGGGAGGCTTCCCTGGTGGTCCTGGGTGGGATCCGTGGGGGGGGGGGGCTGTGCTGATAAACAATCAGCACAGACCCCCCCTGTCAGGAGAGCAGCTGATCGGCTATCCTCTACACGCGTCTGTCAGACACGAGTGCGGAAATGCCGATCACCGGCTCTTCCTATTTACATCGTGATCAGCCGTGATTGGACACAGCTGATCACGAGGTAAAGAGTCTCCATCAGAGACTCTTTACCTAGATCGGTGTCAGACTGACACCCCGCAACAACGATCGCCGCGGTGAGCGCCCCTGGGGGCGCGCAGCGGCTCAAATTCCTACGGACGTCATATGACGCCCAGTCAGGATATTGAAACCACTTTGCCGCCATCATTCTGCTATATGGCGGGCGGCAAGTGGTTAAGGTCATTACAAACGGCAAGGGGGCATTATTTGCGTCTTGAGGAAAAAAGGGTTTAACCTCCACATACAGAAAGGCTTTGTTACAGTAAGACTAGTACAAGGCCGCTCAGTTGATTGTATTAAAAAAAGGTGCATGCATTCCTACATGCAAAGAATATGACTGGCTATTAACATTTATAAGTAATAACCCCGGGGATTGTTGATGCAGGCAATAACAAATTGCCTGTTTTTTGGTTTCAGCTCTGGATATAGGATTCTGTATGTTGCCAGGTACTGCCACAAAGCTCTTCTAAGTAAAGACTAGGCCTCATGTACACTACTGCTGGTAAACGGATGGTTAGAAGCAGTTGGATTCTTTTGTCAGCTGCCTCTGAACTCATCCAATGTTATCTTATGTGTACATGTACACAGGTTCGTTTAACCACCTCAATACAGGGCACTTACACCCCCTTCCTGCCCAAGCCATTTTTCAGTTTTCAGCGCTGTCGCACTTTGAATGACAATTGCGCGGTCATGTTACACTGCACCTTAATTAAATTTTATGCATTTTTTTCCCCACAAATAGAGCTTTCTTTTGGTGGTATTTGATCACCTCTGCGGTTTTTATTTATTGCGCTATAAACAAAAGAAGAGGGACAATTTTGAAAAAACACAATATTTTTTACTTTTTGCTATAATAAATATCCATTTTTTTTTTTTTTTAACAAATTTTTTCCTCAGTTTAGGCCGATACGTATTCTTCTACATATTTTTGGTAAAAAAAAATTGCGATAAGCGTATATTGATTGGTTTGCGCAAAAGTTATAGCGTCTACAAAATACGGGATAGATTTATAGCATTTTTATTATTTATTTATTTTTTACTAGTAATGGCGGCGATCTGCAATTTTTATTGTGACTACGATATTGCGGCGGACACATCGGACACTTTTGACACATTTTTGGGACCATTCACATTTATACAGCGATCAATGCTATAAAATTGCATTGATTACTGTGTAAATGTGACTGGCAGGGAAGGGGTTAACACTAGGGGGCGATCGAGGGGTTAATGTATGACCTAAGGAGGTGATTCTAACTGTGGGGGGAGGGGACTGACTGGGGGAGGTGACCGATCAGTGTCCCTATGTACAAGGGACACACCATCGGTCTCCTCTCCTCTCTGACAGGACGTGGATCTGTGTTTACATTCACAGATCCACGCTCCTGCTCTGTTACCCGGCAATCGCGGGTGCCCGGCGGACATCGCGGCCGCCGGGCACGCGCACCGGGTCCCGAGTGACGCAGCGGGCGCGCGCGCGCACCGCCGGCGGCGCGCGCGCGCCCCCTAGTGGCTCGGGAGGGCGAGGACGTCATATGACGCCCACTCAGAACAATAGGCTTACCGTCCGGCCGTCATATGACGGTGGGCGGTAGGCTAGTGGTTAATGTCGTTTTTAGGCAGTTGCCTTTAGAAGCTTTTCTTTGAAGGCAAAAAAATTAGTTCAGATGTCGACGTTTCAGACGCCAAGCACGGCCAAACACCGCTTTCGTTTATAGGCTTTTTCATTTTGAAAAAATATATATATTTTTTTTTCAAACGCTTCTAAACGCAAACGCGGAAAAACGCTGCTAAACGCGGCATGTAAATGTGGCAAACCGGACATTTTAAACGTGGATTTTTATCTGTCAAGTTAAATCGTTCAGGAGAGGTTGGAAAAACATCCCGTGTACATTAAGCCTAACTGAATGACATCAACTGTTGAGGAGCAGCAAGTCCCAGCATGTCTGCCGATTATGCTCCCATTGACTTTCCTTGTTCTCTTCTGATTGGCCTAGACTGGGTGGCAGAGAGGAAAAGGATGTGTAGCTTCATCACTCTCAGGTGGATCTGCTCTCTATTGCAAAGAAAACCACAGCTCCCAAGGGGCTTTGCAGCTTTTTGCAGAACTGTCCAGGAAAACCAGGGAATTTGGAGCCAGACTGGGCAGAGGAGACAGCAGTGAGGACAGAGTCACCAGTCCATTCTTAGCATCCCAGAGCCTGGTCACTAGTTTGCCCAGCAGTTCCAGAAGAGTCAAGCTGGTTCCCTGGAGTCCTCACATCAGTACACGAGGGACCCCTTCACCGCTGGGACCTACCACTGAAATGCAGGAGTTTGGGGATAGGGTTGTTAAGCCATTTCTTGTGCAGCAGACACTGACACCTTAGTTCATCTTTTTCTTACCTGACCACCCCATTGAGAGTCATCCAGGCTACCCAGACCATTCTCTAGACTATTGCAATAATACCTTGAGGCTACACCTTCAGGTTCAATAACTGCAGCATTGATAATCCCACTCCTCCCATCCTGAACTTGTTGCAACTCTGTGATTAACTTTCTTAACTTCCTTTGAGTTAACCCCTCCAGTTTCTTCTGCTACATCTGTCTCACTGACTCTAACTGCACCACCACAAAAGCCCCAACCAAGCCGGCTAGACCTAAATGCCTTTCCTCATTTTCCCTTTCCTACGTGTGTGTGTGTGTATATATATATATATATATATATATATATATATATATATATATATATATATATATATATTGTCAGGAGCCAGGGAGCGTCTCCGCTCGCCAGGCTCCGGTGCGCATGCGCACGGGACGGGCGCTTCGCCGCACACCTGTCCGCGGCCTGATGGTGCGGCGCACGCGGGTGCACGGCGGTCCTCGTGTGTGCGCCGTCGCCCGTGCGGGTGCCCGGTAGCGCGTCACACTGACGCGCTCGCCGGGCAGGGAGACTATATCTGACGGCTCCAGCACCCAGTCGGGTTGCTGGTTTGTCGTCAGCTCTCCCTGTTCCCTGTGCCTGTGTTTACCTTGTGATCTGCCTGACTTGTGTACCGAACCCTTAGCTTGCCTGAAACACTACTCTCCCGGATTGCCCCTGTACCTATCGGCCTGCTCTGTGTACTGAACCCTGGACTGTTAACCACTACTCTGCTGGATTATCCTGTTAATAACCTGCCTGATCTGTGTACCAAACCCCTGGCCTGTTTAACTACTACTCTGCTGGACTCTCCTGTTAATAACCTGCCTGATCTGTGTACCAAACCCCTGGCCTGTTTAACTACTACTCTGCTGGACTCTCCTGTTAATAACCTGCCTGATCTGTGTACCAAACCCCTGGCCCGTTTAACTACTACTCTGCTGGACTATCTTGATTATACCTGCCTGATCTGTGCACCGAACCCTGGCCTGTTTAACCACCGCTCTGCTGGATCTTGTGACCCCCTGATTACCACCTGCTTGACCCCTAACCTCTGCTTGCATTTTCAGCTCTGCTTCTGCGGATCCCAGGACACCCGCTTCCAGCCTAGGTACCCACTATCTACCGGAAGCCCGTGCCTCCGCGTGCCCTCAGCCTTCCCTACCCATTTCGGGGGTCTGGGTGCGCGTGGTCGTAAGGGCGAGCCGCTGTCGGCATCTCGGCCTCGGTGAGTATTTGTCCGTGACAGTACAAACCAGCCAGATGTCCGAGGCCGACAGAGCGCGCTCTCCTCTGGAGATCCTGTGCCAACAAGTATCTACCCTCGCTGACTCCGTACAGAAGTTACAAGAAGGTTATACACAAATTGATAACCGTCTTCAGCAGATCACCGGGTCACTACCCTCCGCAGCCGCAGCTCCTGCACCCAGCAGTGGGGGTTCACTTCCCCAAGCTCCGGCCAACCCCACTGTGGTCATGGCCCTTCCTGAGCCCAGGGTCCCTACACCTGAACGGTTCTCGGGGGACCGCAAGAAGTTTAGGGCTTTTAAAAACGCATGTTCCCTCTACTTCGCTCTACAGCCGAGAACCTTCTCCTCGGAAATCGTCAAGGTAGGGTTTGCGATTTCCTTGCTATCCGAAGAACCCCAGGCTTGATGGAACAGAGCAGTCCTGCCCTGAACACTATCGAGGCCTTCTTTGAGAGCATGACCCAGCTCTACGATGATCCGCAGCGTATGGCTACAGCTGAAGCTATCTTGCACCATCTGTCCGAAGGAAGAAGACCTATTGAGGACTATACCGTAGAGTTCCGTAAGTGGGCGGCCGATACAAATTGGAACGAGCCGGCCCTACGTTATCAATACCGTCAAGGCTTGTCCGAGTTACTCAAAGACGAGTTAGCTAGGATGGAGACCCCTGCTTCACTAGAGGAACTCATTCAAGCAGCTACGAAGCTCGATCGGCGTCTTCGGGAGCGGCGCTCAGAACGGTTTCAGTTGCCACGCCCCACCTGGGCGTCGCCAAGGCCTCACTCCACAGTATCCTCAACCTCATCTTCAGCTACCGCTGCATCGGTCCCTGAGGTCGAACCAATGCAGCTCGGCTTGGTCCGAGGTTCGTTAACCTCCGAAGAGAAGCAGCGCAGGCGACAGTCTAACCTATGCCTCTACTGCGGAGGAACCGGACACTTCCTACGCAGCTGCCCGATCAGGCCCAGTAAGTTCTCTCTGTCAAACGTATTGAACTATCCAAACAATAACATTCCCAAGGCTTATGTGATGTTGTTTATTTCCCTACAGCTTCCGAAAAGGGAGACTCGCTTGCAGGCCATCGTTGATTCCGGAGCATGCAGTTGTTTCATAGATTCTGCCTTGGCGCGTAGTTTGAAGATTCCTTTACAAACTAAAGAGGAGGATCTACAAATACATTTGGCCGACGGATCCCTTCCTCGCTCAGGTCCCATCCCCCAGGAGACCCAACCTATTTCAGTAATCACAGATTCCGGCCACCGGGAGTTCTTACGGCTTGACTTAATTCATTCACCAATCTTTCCCGTCATACTTGGCCTACCCTGGTTACAGGCTCACGATCCACTAATTAAATGGAGTACCAAGACAGTATCCTTCTCCTCTCAGTATTGCTCTCAGCACTGCCTGCTCCCGGATCCCAAAGTTTGCGCCACAATGGTGGCACCACCAGGCAATCTCCAACACGTCCCCTCCGAGTACCTTGAGTTTCAAGAGGTTTTCAGTAAACAAATGGCTGACCGCCTACCACCTCACCGGGCCTACGACTGTCCAATTGACCTTCTTCCTGGATCCGAGATTCCATTCGGCCGGATATTCCCTCTTTCAGAAACCGAGCTGGAGGCTCTAAAGCAGTATATAGACGAAAACCTTGAGAAAGGCTTCATCCGCCCTTCATCTTCACCCACCGGAGCGGGTATCTTTTTCGTTGGGAAGAAAGACGGTACCTTAAGACCCTGCGTAGATTACCGACAGCTTAACAACATCACAATTAAGAACCGGTATCCGTTACCGCTCATTCCCGAGTTATTCCAGAGGTTCCGATCAGCTAAGGTGTTCTCTAAACTTGATCTCCGAGGGGCCTACAATCTCGTCAGGATCAGGGCTGGAGATGAATGGAAGACGGCTTTTAGATCCAGATTCGGGCACTTCGAGTATTTAGTGATGCCATTCGGGCTCTGCAACGCTCCAGCCACCTTTCAACATCTAGTGAATGACATATTCCGACAATATTTAGATGACTTCCTTGTGGTATATCTGGACGATATTCTTATCTTCTCCCCTACGCTAGAGATGCACAAGAGGCACGTTAAAAAGGTTCTTGCCATTCTTCAACAACACAAGCTATATCTGAAAGCTGAAAAGTGCGAGTTCGAGAAATCAACCATACAGTTCCTGGGATTCATACTTTCAACCAATGGGGTCGCAATGGACCCACAGAAGATTCAGGCAATTCAAGAATGGCCGGCCCCATCTAACAAGAAAGGAGTACAGAGGTTTATAGGATTCGCCAATTTCTGTCGGAAATTTATTGTTGGATTCTCGGCCATCGTGGCACCTATTACCCAATTAACCCGGCAACACAGTTCTTTTCAGTGGTCCGCAGCTGCTCAAGAGGCTTTCCTTAAGTTAAAGAAATTGTTCAGTTCCGCTCCAATCCTCTGCCATCCTGACCCGACTCAACCCTTCGTACTGGAGGTGGACGCATCGGAAATCGCAACTGGAGCAATTCTCTCCCAGAGACAGGGACCAAAGGCCATCCTACACCCGGTAGCTTTCGCTTCTCGGAAACTCAGTCCACCGGAACTCAACTACGATGTGGGTGACAGAGAGCTGCTGGCTATAAAGTTCGCTTTAGAGGAATGGAGGTATCTGCTGGAGGGGGCAGTACACCCGGTTATGATCTTTACGGATCACAAGAATCTCGAGTACCTCAGAACAGCAAGACGGTTAAAACCCCGCCAAGCCCGTTGGGCCCTCTTCTTTTCTCGCTTTAATTTCCATATAGCATACAGACCTGGGGCAAAGAACGGGAAGGCCGATGCCCTTTCACGGATGTTTTCCGCAGACTCTCAAATACCAACACCCAGCACGATCCTCTCTCCTCAAAATTTCCTCGGACTAACTCAGGCAGACTTAATATCATCCATCAAATTTTCATCAGGCGCATGTACAGAACCAGCAGTGCATTCCTTGAAAAGATACGAAGATCTCTTCTGGATTAAAGGAAAAATATTTGTACCACAAGTGACTCGGCCCTTAGCCCTTCAGATGTGTCATGATCACAAGATGGCAGGACATTTTGGGAATAAGAAAACGGCTGAACTTCTTTCTCGTTCTTTTTGGTGGCCAGGATGGAGAAGGGATTGTAAAGAAAATGTGGCGTCCTGTTCCCTGTGCCAGCGGAACAAGGGCCAAAACACCAAATCCTGGGGTCTGCTCAGACCTTTGCCCATCCTGGAACGGCCATGGGCTGATGTGTCCATGGATTTCATTGTTGACCTACCCATCTCAGAGAATTTTTCCACCATCCTTGTCGTTGTCGACCGCCTTTCCAAGATGGCCCATTTTCTGCCTATGAGGGGTACTCCCTCTGCCGTAGACACAGCCAACATCTTTCTAAAGGAGGTTGTTAGGCTCCATGGGATACCAAGGAGCATCGTGTCGGACAGAGGCGTCCAATTCACGTCCAAATTCTGGAAGGAACTCTGCAAGGCACTGGGTATCAACATTTGTCTTTCTTCGGCCTATCATCCCCAAAGCAATGGCCAGACGGAGAGGACCAACCAGACGTTAGAGCAATACCTCCGCTGCTTCTGCTCGGGTTCTCAGGATGATTGGGCGAGCCTCCTCTCCTACGCTGAATTTGCGTACAATAACTCAATCCATGCCTCTACCAACCAGACTCCCTTCTGGACCAATTGCGGGTTCCATCCCACGTCCTTTGCTAACAATATTCCTGAAACGGCAGTCCCTGCAGTCCAGGATAGGATAATTTCGTTGCAATCTAACTTTCAGAGAATTCAAGACACACTACGCAAAACCCAGGAGGACTACAAGAAACAGTACGACCGGGGCAGAAAGGCAAACCCAAAATTTGACATAGGAGACGAGGTCTGGCTGTCCACCGTTAATCTGAGATTACCACTGCCATCTCGAAAGCTTGGGCCTAAATTCATTGGGCCTTTTCAAGTCAGGAGGATCATCAACCCTGTGGCTGTTGAGTTGGCACTTCCCAAGACATATCGGATTCACCCCGTTTTCCATGTGTCACTATTGAAGCCTGTGGTGCCTAGTCCTTTTCCGGGAAGAAGAGAACCCCCTCCTCCGCCAGTCAGAATCGATGGCGAGAATGAATTCGAAGTGGAATCCATTTTAGGTTGTAGAAAGAGGGGCAGGCAGCTACAGTACCTGATTCAATGGAAGGGGTATCCACCCGAAGATAATTCTTGGGAGCCCGCCAGGAATCTGCACGCTCCACAGTTAATTCAAACGTTTCATCAAGATCATCCGGAATTGATGGCCAGCCTTGGCGTCCAGTGTCCGCCCTTAGGAGGGGGGCACTGTCAGGAGCCAGGGAGCGTCTCCGCTCGCCGGGCTCCGGTGCGCATGCGCACGGGACGGGCGCTTCGCCGCACACCTGTCCGCGGCCTGATGGTGCGGCGCGCGTGGGTGCACAGCGGTCCTCGTGTGCGCGCCGTCGCCCGTGCGGGTGCCCGGTAGCGCGTCACACTGACGCGCTCGCCGGGCAGGGAGACTATATCTGACGGCTCCAGCGCCCAGTCGGGTTGCTGGTTTGTCGTCAGCTCTCCCTGTTCCCTGTGCCTGTGTTTACCTTGTGATCTGCCTGACTTGTGTACCGAACCCTTAGCTTGCCTGAAACACTACTCTCCCGGATTGCCCCTGTACCTATCGGCCTGCTCTGTGTACTGAACCCTGGACTGTTAACCACTACTCTGCTGGATTATCCTGTTAATAACCTGCCTGATCTGTGTACCAAACCCCTGGCCTGTTTAACTACTACTCTGCTGGACTCTCCTGTTAATAACCTGCCTGATCTGTGTACCAAACCCCTGGCCTGTTTAACTACTACTCTGCTGGACTCTCCTGTTAATAACCTGCCTGATCTGTGTACCAAACCCCTGGCCCGTTTAACTACTACTCTGCTGGACTATCTTGATTATACCTGCCTGATCTGTGCACCGAACCCTGGCCTGTTTAACCACCGCTCTGCTGGATCTTGTGACCCCCTGATTACCACCTGCTTGACCCCTAACCTCTGCTTGCATTTTCAGCTCTGCTTCTGCGGATCCCAGGACACCCGCTTCCAGCCTAGGTACCCACTATCTACCGGAAGCCCGTGCCTCCGCGTGCCCTCAGCCTTCCCTACCCATTTCGGGGGTCTGGGTGCGCGTGGTCGTAAGGGCGAGCCTCTCTCGGCATCTCGGCCTCGGTGAGTATTTGTCCGTGACATATATACAGTATATATATATATATATATATATATATACTGTATATATCCCTTTATAGGGAGGTGGGATTGTTTATTGGGTATACTGTGAAGTCCTGCAGGCAGACTTGAACATAGCTCATTCATTCCGGAAGGATTTGATGGTTTTCTACCCCACTTCTTGCTGCCATCACTGCACTCTTGGTGTCCCTGTTACAGTTTAAGTTGAGCTAAAAGGTTGGTGAAATCCAGCCCAGTCATTTCCTGTTTTTTTTTTTTGCTAGTCCATGGACATACACTACCGTTCAAAAGTTTGGGGTCACATTGAAATGTCCTTATTTTTGAAGGAAAAGCACTGTACTTTTAAATGAAGCTAACTTTAAACTAGTCCTAACTTTAAACAAATATACTCTATACATTGCTAATGTGGTAAATGACTATTCTAACTGCAAATGTCTAGTTTTTGGTGCAATATCTACATAGGTGTATAGAGGCCCATTTCCAGCAACTATCACTCCAGTGTTCTAATGGTACAATGTGTTTGCTCATTGGCTCAGAAGGCTAATTGATGATTAGCAAACCCTTGTGCAATCATGTTCACACATCTAAAAACAGTCTAGCTCCTTCCAGAAGCTACAAAACTGACCTTCCTGTGAGCAGATTGAGTTTCTGGAGCATCACATTTGTGGGGTCAATTAAACGCTCAAAATGGCCAGAAAAAGAGAACTTTCATCTGAAACTCGACAGTCTATTCTTGTTCTTAGAAATGAAGGCTATTCCATGCGAGAAATTGCAAAGAAATTGAAGATTTCCTACAACGGTGTGTACTACTCCCTTCAGAGGACAGCACAAACAGGCTCTAACCAGAGTAGAAAAAGAAGTGGGAGGCCGCGTTGCACAACTAAGCAAGAAGATAAGCACATTAGAGTCTCTAGTTTGAGAAACAGACGCCTCACAGGTCCCCAACTGGCATCTTCATTAAATAGTACCCGCAAAACACCAGTGTCAACATCTACAGTGAAGAGGCGGCTGCGGGATTTTGGGCTTCAGGGCAGAGTGGCAAAGAAAAAGCCATATCTGAGACTGGCCAATAAAAGAAAAAGATTAAGATGGGCAAAAGAACACAGACATTGGACAGAGGAAGACTGGAAAAAAGTGTTGTGGACAGATGAATCCAAGTTTGAGGTGTTTGGATCACAAAGAAGAACGTTTGTGAGACGCAGAACAAATGAAAAGATGCTGGAAGAATGCCTGACGCCATCTGTTAAGCATGGTGGAGGTAATGTGATGGTCTGGGGTTGCTTTGGTGCTGGTAAGGTGGGAGCTTTGTACAGGGTAAAAGCTAAGGAAGGCTATCACTCCATTTTGCAACGCCATGCCATACCCAGTGGACAGCGCTTGATTGGAGCCAATTTCATCCTACAACCGGACAATGACCCTAAACACACCTCCAAATTGTGCAAGAACTATTTACAGCAGAAGCAGGCAGCTGGTATTCTATCGGTAATGGAGTGGCCAGCACAGTCACCAGATCTGAACCCCATTGAGCTGTTGTGGGAGCAGCTTGACCGTATGGTACGCCAGAAGTGCCCATCCAACCATTCCAACTTGTGGGAGCTGCTTCTAGAAGCGTGGGGTGCAATTTCTCCAGCTTACCTCAATAAATTAACAGCTAGAATGCCAAAGGTGTGCAATGCTGTAATTGCTGCAAAAGGAGGATTCTTTGATGAAAGCAAAGTTTGATGTAAAAACAATGTTATTTCAAATACAAATCATTATTTCTAACCTTGTCAATGTCTTGACTCTATTTTCTATTCATTTCACAACGTATGGTGGTGAATAAGTGTGACTTTTCATGGAAAACACAAAATTGTTTGGGTGACCCCAAACTTTTGAACGGTAGTGTATGTAGTGTAGAAGGTCTCTCTCTCTCTCTCTCTCTCTCTCTCTCTCTCTCTATATATATATATATATATATATATATATATATATATATCCCTTGGCCTGCTGGGAGAGCCTATTTATTTGGGTGAGGTCAGGTGATCAGGGTTCTGGCTGCTAGGCCAGAGCCTGAGGCCTATCCCGTGGACATCTGGCTGCTAGGCTGTCTAAGGGCCTATCCAGAAGCAAGAGAGCAGCGCAGGGTTGGGATTGTGGCTTGCGGTCCAACCAAAGTGACGGTTCTGCCAGCCAGAAAAACTGTCGTGGTTGGAGGTAGAGGGGAAGCTGTCGCCACTAAGGGACCATCCACCTTGTTACCAGGGACCACCGTGAGTAGCTGAAGCAAGTAACAGAGCAGTATTCTCACCAACCGGGGACGGTGAAGAATTGGGAAACTTCAGCAGGTTTTAAGCCAGCAACCCAGCTGCCAGTGGAGGTGACGCTTGCAGAGCAGTCTTGTGTGCCAAGCCAGGGATGGAGCAGGCCAGTGGGGTGACGCTTGAGGAGTATCTGTGAGTGCCAAGCTAGGGACCCAGCAGGGACACGGGGGTGACGCTTGAGGAAGATACTCAGTGAGAAGATTGGAAGAGCTCAAGAGATCCAGTGGCAGTGGATCAGCGGGTTTAAGTGATACACTGGGGGCTCAGTTGAGTGAAGATCTAAAAAGGAGATCGTTGAGGAAGTGAAAGAGTTCATTATAACCTGTGTTAGAAACTGTTCAAGATTGTTGCCATAGGAAACAGCGTGTCTACACATGCAGATGTGGTGTCCAGCTGGGTGCCTTTCCCTGCAAGGCTGTCTACCTATAGAAGTCTCGGAGTCTGCTAATTAACATTGCAATTACTAAAGGGTGTCCTGGCCCTAACCCTCTATCCCACAGTTCCGTTTAAGAGAAATGAATCTCTTTGCATTCAAGAAGTGTCTGGCACCCATTAATCTACCTTACATTGCACCCACCATGCCTTTTAACCTACTCTACACAGAAGGATGTCAGCTGTCCCTAACTCTGGAGGTCACCATGAGGCCTGAAGAGGCTCGGGACTTGGCTACAATGGTAACATTGATAGTTCCTGCTCCAGATTTAACACAGAGGGTTATTTCATTCAGCAGCTCTTTAGGGGGTGCACTACATGTGTATGGAAGTTTTCATTTATTTGTATTATTTTTTTCTGTTGCTTGAACTAGATGGACTTATGTCTTTTGCAACACGACTATCTTTTTAACTGTGTAAATCAGTTGTGTGACATCAGCTTTAGTGCTCATATACACAGATGATTTTAATCTCTTGCAACTGAAAGATTTCACCACTTCCTGGCAGTCACCTATTAAAATATATCTGAATTTTTAGTAATTAAAAAAAAAATATTGTGACATACAGTATCTCACAAAAGTGAGTACACCCCTCACATTTTTGTAAATATTTTATTATATCTTTTCATGTGACAACACTGAATAAATGACAATGTAAAGTAGTGAGTGTACAGCTTGTATATCAGTGTAAATTTGCTGTCCCCTCAAAATAACTCAACACACAGCCATTAATGTCTAAACCGCTGGCAACAAAAGTGAGTACACCCCTAAGTAAAAATGTCCAAATTGGGCACAGTTAGCCATTTTCCCTCCCTGGTGTCATGTGACTCATTAGTGTTACAAGGTCTCAGGTGTGAATGGGGAGCAGGTGTGTTAAATTTGGTGTTATCGCTCTCACCCTCTCATACTGGTCACTGGAAGTTCAACATGGCACCTCATGGCAAAGAACTCTCTGAGGATCTGAAAAAAAGAATTGTTGCTCTACATAAAGATGTCCTAGGCTATAAGAAGATTTCCAAGACCTTGAAACTGAGCTGCAGCACGGTGGCCAAGACCATACAGTGGTTTAACAGGACAGGTTCCACTCAGAACAGGCCTCGCCATGGTCGACCAAAGGAGTTGAGTGCACGTGCTCAGCGTCATATCCAGAGGCTGTGTTTGGGAAATAGACATATGAGTGCTGCCAGCATTGCTGCAGAGGTTGAAGGGGTGGGGGGTCAGCCTGTCAGTGCTCAAACCATACGACGCACACTGCATCAAATTGGTCTGCATGGCTGTCGTCCCAGAAGGAAGCCTCTGCTAAAGATGATGCACAAGAAAGCCCGCAAACAGTTTGCTGAAAACAAGCAGACTAAGGACATGGATTACTGGGACCATGTCCTGTGGTCTGATGAGACCAAGATAAACTTATTTGGTTCAGATGGAGTCAAGCATGGTGGTGGCAGTGTCATGGTCTGGGGCTGCATGAGTGCACTGGGGAGCTACAGTTCATTGAGGGAACCATGAATGCCAACATGTACTGTGACATATTGAAGCAGAGCATGATCCCCTCCCTTCAGAGACTGGGCTGCAGGGCAGTATTCCAACATGATAACGACCTCAAACACACCTCCAAGATGACCACTGCCTTTCTAAAGAAGCTGAGGGTAAAGGTGATGGACTGGCCAAGCATGTCTCTAGACCTAAACCCTATTGAGCATCTGTGGGGCATTCTCAAACGGAAGGTGGAGGAGAGCAAGGTCTCTAACATCCACCAGCTCTGTGATGTCATCATGGAGGAGTGGAAGAGAACTCCAGTGGCAACCTGTGAAGCTCTGGTGAACTCCATGCCCAAGGGGGTTAAGGCAGTGCTGGAAAACAATGGTGGCCACACAACATAGTGACAATTTAGGCCCAATTTGGACAGTTTCACTTTTTCACAGGGGTGTACTTACGTTTGTTGCCAGTGGTTTAGACATTAATGGCTGTGTGTTGAGTTATTTTGAGGGGACAGCAAATTTAGACTATTATACAAGCTGTACACTGACTACTTTACATTGTAGCAAAGTGTCATTTCTTCAGTGTTGTAACATTATAATAAATTATTTACAAAAATATGGGGGGTGTACTCACTTTTGTGAGATACTGTACATCTTAATATGTGAGGTCTTTGCAGTGTTCCTTTTGAAGGCTGTAGAATTTGTAAAAATATTACTAAAAACCGGATCCAAGTACTTCCTGTTGGCTCTATATAAATCATGTATAATAATAATAATGAGTGGCAGGCAAAAAGTATCTTCATAAGGAAAGATACCACTCTTATCACAGGTCTCCTTTATACAATCAAACCCAATTTAACGTCTTATCACAAGGAGCTGAATGCCAGGTTATCTAACAGGCTTTGTAGAACATGAGTGTAACACATGTCATAGTCTAATAAAACAACTTCTAGGCGTCGCGGCGGCAATGCGATTTCTTTCACCTCTCTTTGTGAGCATTGTGAGCATTGGTTATGGCGGTGATTACCGCCCGGATCAATGGCCCCTCCCCGCACACGCTGTGACAACATGACGCTGGTGGTGGTCATCTAAAGTCCCAACCTCCCTTTTTTTGTGTTCCTGTGAAAGGGTGACAACGCTGTCATGATGACATCTGCATCATCTAGAATCGCCCAACGCCTAGAGAAGACAAAAGAACATGTTACATGACATCAGAAAAGGGTAAATAATTTAAAAATAAAACATACCGTTGGTGTTAGCAAGTTTCAGGAGCAGAAAGGGGTCCTCTGGACGTAAGAGTATGGACCCCCTTAATCCTAACAATCTATGGCCCTTCTCCTTGCTCCTCCTTTTTGTTGAAACTCCTTGAACATCTTGAACAGATCACCTCACCGAGAATAATAGAGTGCACTTTCATCTGTCATAAGAGACATGCACAGACTGCCACTGCTGACATCTTTCCAAAAATGCCCGTAGCCTAGCTGTCTCTGGCTGAAATCCTTAGGACTTACTGACTCATAGACATAACACTGGTGAGATCAGAACTCCTGATCTACATTTCCCTGTTTCTCATAATCTGGTGCAGATGTGCATGGTAGCCAATCAGCTTCTATCTTCAGCTTGTTCAATTAAGCTGTGACTATTAAACCTGGAATATGATTGGTTTCTATGCTGAACTGCACCCGATTTTGCACTCTCCGGTTTTAGTTAATCTCTAAAACATGCACTAGTCACCCCAATACTTAAAAAGCCCTCCCTGGACCCCCCTAATCCTTTATGCCCCATCTCCTTGTTCCTCTTTTTTATCCAAACACCTTGAACGTCTAGTCTACAACAGACCACCTCACCGAGAATAACCTTCTTGATCTTCAGTCAGGATTTCGCCCTCAACACTCCACTGAAACTGCTCTCCTAAAACTCACAAATGATCTTCTAACAGCTAAATCCAATGGGCACTATTCTTTACTCCTACTCCTGGACCTCTCTGCTGCCTTAGGTTGATTGATGGACCAGCCCCTCCTCCTCAAAAGACTCCACGCCTTTGGTCTCCGTGACTGTACTCTTCCAAACACACCTTTAGCGTTACTTACAATTCTACTTCCTCCTCTCCTCTTCCTTTCTCTGCCGAGGTCCCCCAAGGTTCTGTTCTTGGATCTTTCCTATTCTCTATCTACACCTTCTCCCTGGGTCAGGTAATAGCCACCCATGGCTTCCAATACCATCTCTACGCTGACGACACTCAAATTTATTTCTCTACCCCTCAGCCCACTCTTTCAGTCTCCTCTCATATCAGTAATTTACTAACAGACATATCAGTATGGATTTCACACCGCTTCCTCATACTCAATCTATCCAAAACCAGGCTCATATAGTTTCCTCCCCCACGTGCCTCTTCCCCTGATTTCTTAGTCAAAATCAATGGCACAACTATCAACCTGTCCCCACATGCCAGGGTGCTAGGTGTAATCCTGGACTCTGAACTCTCCTTTCGGCTCCACATCCAATCGCTGTACAAATCTTGTCGCCTCACCTACTCAACATCTCCAAAATACACCACTTGCTAACCAATGACACCACTAAGCTCCTAGTTCACTCCCTGGTCATCTCTCATCTCAACTACTGCAACTCCCTCCTCACAGGATTACCTTTTACATAGGCTATGCCCCTGAATGCTGCTATCAGGCTCATCCACCTTACCAACCGTTCAGTGTCTACTACCCCTCTCCGCCAATCCCTCCACTGGCTTCTGTTCACCCAATAAATTAAATTAAAAAAACTAACAACAACTTATGGAGCCAACCACAACTTGGCCCCCCAGCTACAACACTAGCCTAGTCTCAAAAAACCAACCTAATCATTCTCTCTGTTCTCCTAAGACCTCCTGCTCTCTATCTACCTTGACACCTCATACCACGCTCGCCTCCAGGACTTTCCTAAGCCTCTCTCATCCTTTGGGACTCCCTACCCCAATCTGTCCGACTATCTCCTACTTTGTCCACTTTTAGACGATCTCTGAAAACCCTTCTCTTCAGAGAAACATATTCTGACCCCACCTAATACCTGCAATTTTATTTTCTCCATCAGCTCATCACCCACAGTTCTTACCTTTTGTATCCCTTGACCCTCCCTCCTAGATTGTAAGCTCTAATGAGCAGGAACCTCTGAATCCTCCTTTTTATAATTGTACTGTAACTGTACTGTCTGGCCTCATGTTGTAAAGCGCTGCGCAAACTGCTGGCTCTATGTAAATCATGTATAATAATAATAATGAGTGCCAGGCAAGAAGTATCTTCATAAGGAAAGATACCACTCTTATCACAGGTCTCCTTTATACAATCAAACCCCATTTAACGTTTTATCACAAGGAGCTGAATGCCAGGCTTTGTAGAACATGAGCGTAACACATGTCATAGTCTAATAAACAGAAGTCAGACATCAAAACACGGACATCCCATGTGACCATAGCCTGATTCTCTGCTCATCCCATGAGAACTACTTCTGCAATAGGTTATAGGGAAATTAGCCTAGCCAGGGTATAATGAGTCATTGTTGACAGATTACGGCATTTACCAATCAGTGTAGACAGAGATATGGGAGCTGTCATGATGACTTTTTTTTTTTTAAGGTTCAAGCTCTGGGGCCGTCATCCTGACCTGGAACAAGTTTGCAGCTAGTAAAGTCTTAAAGGTGCCAATGTCCATCCTACATGCTTGTTTCAGGTTGATTGCTCACTAGGTAGCATAAGTACCATATTCTGGTCCTCACAAATTTCCATTGGTTATGTGTTGGAGCCTACTGAGGTACCATTGTCGATGGCACCCCAATGCATTAACTCAATGCACCTTTGATGCACATGCATTGCAGTTCACAACACATGGTAACACACTACTACCTAGGTTGCTAGGATGTAGGTGGCTCCTGCCAGCTAGCATCCTCAGTTACTAGGATGCAGGCAGCTCATGCCACCTAGAACCCTCAGTTGCTAGGATGCAGGCAGCTCATGCCACCTAGAACCCTCAGTTACTAGGATGCAGGCAGCTCATGCCACCTAGAACCCTCAGTTACTAGGATGCAGGCAGCTCATGCCACCTAGAACCCTCAGTTACTAGGATGCAGGCAGCTCATGCCACCTAGAACCCTCAGTTACTAGGATGCAGGCAGCTCATGCCACCTAGAACCCTCAGTTACTAGGATGCAGGCAGCTCATGCCACCTAGAACCCTCAGTTGCTAGGATGCAGGAGGTAGTGTGTGTGAGGTCAGCTCTTCTAGACTGGAAATTTCACTGTTTAATTTGCTTTCTAATGGGCCCCTCCCTACCCCAGGCTCTATAGCAGCAACATGG
The DNA here is from genome assembly GCA_037952835.1 of Lithobates septentrionalis. Taxonomy (NCBI): domain Eukaryota; kingdom Metazoa; phylum Chordata; class Amphibia; order Anura; family Ranidae; genus Lithobates; species Lithobates septentrionalis. The sequence goes on from JBBDGP010003017.1 coordinate 155,078, forward strand.
TTGGCTTTGGTTATTGTTACAACACTGCTTTAATGTGTATCTAAAGCCAAACCTATTTTTTTTTTCATTTTTGGTAGGCTGATGAAGGTTTAGAAACCCTGATGGGTTTTATTGCTAGTAGAAGAGAGCTGGCAATCAACCAGTTCATCTCAGGATTTTAATGAGTTCATTAATATCCTGAGGTTGACCGATTGAGTATTGGCTCTCACTTCTACTGGTTGTTGATGGTGTCATCATTAGTCGTGAACTCCAGACAAAGATAAAAGGTGTGGTGCTGGGAGAATTTGTTAGGATATTTTTTTCATATCTGTCTATGTCCATGCTGGGAAGATTTACCCTCTCTATTTGTACTGGTGACCATTGGGACTGAAAGAGAAGGAAAAATACAACATTTTGAGTTGTCACCAGAATTGGAATGGGGACATCTGTTGCAATATTAAAGCGGGGGTCCACCCACACCGCCAAAAAAAAAAAACATATTAAAAGCCAGCAGCTACAAATACTGCAGCTGCTGACTTTTAATACATGGCCACTTACCTGTCCCAGGGTCCAGCGATGTTGGCAGGCGACGCCGAGAACCCGCTCGGTTCTCGGTAGCTGCCACCGCCATCCTGGGTGAGGGAATCAGGAAGTGAAGCCTTGCGGCTTCACTTCCCGGTTCCCTACTGCGCATGCGCGAGTCGCGCTGCGCATCGTAAGTGGTCCCCGCTCTCTCCTGGGAGCTGTATGCTTCCCAGGAGGGACAGGAAGAGGCATAGACTCCCATGGGAGTCTATGCCGGAAGTGGGTGCAAATACCTGTCTTAGACAGGTATCTGCACCCCCCTCCCCCCTGAAAGGTGCCAAATGTGACACCGGAGGGGGGGAGGGTTCCGAAAAGCGGAAGTTCCATTTTTGCGTGGAACTCCGCTTTAACTGCTGATCGGATTTCCTCTTATTTCCTATTGTGTCCACAGGACAGGAAGTGAATGTAACTGATTCCAATGGCAGATGACAAAAAAGAAATGGGTTTTAAAGCTTGAAGTGGTTGTAAACCCTTAGATATACCCAGTGAATAGAGATCAAATAAATCCTCCTACATAAGTTGTACCAGCTGACCTGCAATCTTCTCTTCTCTACATCCATTCACAATGCAGAATTTATAAAGCTTGTCTATCACCATTTTTCTCTTGGTGTCAGGAAACCTTGTCAGACGGGACTCATGGTGAGAGCAGAGGAATGAAGTAGCAGACAGAAGTGACACTTAGTACTTTGATAGAAGTACACTATTGAGGGATATGCTTTGTTCATATTTCGTGTCTGAGATTTACAGCCACTAGTAAACTTAAAAAATATATAGCAGGGTCTCCAGCAGATTAATTCCATAATGTGCTAGTATGCAGTCCCGGGACAAGGCTCAGGACAAAGATGGCAAACTGCACCCGAACCCCCCACCCCCAGTGCATGCTGAAAGTGGCAGGGGTATAATTCCTGCCACAGCCGCAAAATCGAATAATTGCGGCTGTGGCATCTATACACCATACTAGTATGGCTTTGTGTTCCATTGAAAAGGTGATTAGCCCCACCTGATTGAGTTTACAAGTTATTTTTAGGAGGGGTGATCCTTTTTCCAACTCAGTGATTCTGTTTTTTGTTTTTCCGACATGTAGGCATTATATTTTTCACTTGGGTGTAAGGCCCCTTTCACACTGGGGCGGTTTGCGCTAAAAATACCGCCTGCAAACCGCCCCAAAACAGTCTCCGCTGTTTGTTCAGTGTGAAAGCCCGAGGGCTTTCACACTAAAGCGGTGCGCTGGCAGGAGAAGAAAAAATCTTTGGAGCGGTGAAGGAGCGGTGTATTCACCGCTGCTAAACCGCTCCTGCCCATTGAAATCAATGGGACAGCGCGGCTATACCGCGGCAATACCGCGGCTATAGCCGCGCTGTACGAGTGGTTTTAACCCTTTTTCGGCCGCCAGCGGGGGGTTAAAACCGCACCACTAGCGGCCGAATACCACGGTAAAACAGCACTAAAAATAGCGCTGTTTTACCGCCGACGCCCCCTACCGCCCCAGTGTGAAAGCAGCCTTACACAGTAAGTTGCACTGAGTAAATACAGCTGGATAAAACAAAAACTGTGCCTGTCTTCATTTCAGGCTGAAAAGCAACAAAATGTGATTATTTTAAAGGGGGGGGGGGGGAATTCTTTTCTATACCCACTGTATATATATTAAAGATTTTGTGTTTTAACCTTTCCCCAACTTTGAGCCACCATTATCTGTACAACGGTGGTCAGTGGTTCATAATGAAACATCCAAACTACACAGAGTGTGGAATCCAGTCTTGCTCCGGGATATGGGTTTTTGCAGCCCGTCAAGACCGCAGGAACACTTTGTGGTTTTGTATGAAATGATGGAACGTCTGCCAGGCTCGGGGATGTGCGATGCTGGGATTGTTTCCTGTTCCATTGAAGTTTTATGTCGGAGAGTAGCGGTGACCTTGTGTTCTGGAGGAAAGTGATTCACCGCTGGAGAATGTAAACAGGGAGAATAAAAAATGGGAAGGTCTTTTTCTTTCTCTCTTCCAGATGTTTCACGGGAAGCTGGAGGTCACATGGAAAGGAAAGTGGAAGAGATAAAGCAGGCAGGTTCATTCATATCATTGTCCATTAGCAGCCTGGGCCAAGAATAGAATGGGAAGAGGCAGCAGTGACCCGCCACACAGGATTCATTCGTCTAACTTCAGTCAAATTATTATTATTATTATTTTTTTTTTAAGCTGAACTCCAGGCAAATAAAAGAGCACTGCGTCGCTTTAACTGACAATTGCGCGGCCGTGCGACATTGCACCCAAACAAAATTGACGTCCTTTTTTCCCTACAAATAGAGCTTTCTTTTGGTGGTATTTGATCGCCTCTGCGTTTGTTTGTTTTTTGCGCTATAAACAAAAAAAGAGTGACAATTTTGAAAAAAAAGCATTATTTTTTACTTTTTGCTATAATAAATATCCCCCAAAAATATATAAAAAAAACTACTTTTTTTTTTCAGTTTAGGCCGATATGTATTCTTCTACATATTTTTTGTAAAAAAAAATCACAATAAGTGTATATTGATTGGTTTGCGCAAAAGTTATAGCTTTTTAGAAAATAGGGGATAGTTTTATGGCATTTTTATTATTAACTTTTTTTTTACTAGTAAGGGCGGCGATTTGCAATTTTCCTCTGGACTGCGACATTATGGAGGACACGACAGACAATTTTGACACATCTTTGGGACCATTTTGCATAAATACAGCGATCAGTGCTATAAAAATGCATTGATTACTCTAAAAATGTCACTGGCAGTGAAGGGGTTAACACTAGGGGGCGATCAAGGGGTTAATGTGTACCCTAGTGTGTGTTCTAACTGAAGGGGGGAAGGGACTGTGTAGGGGAGATGACAGATCGCTGTTCATACTCTGTATGAACAGACGATCTGTCTGTTCTTCCCTCAGAGAACCGGAAACTGTGTTTACACACACAGATCCCGGTTCTCCGTGTGTCAGCGGCGATCGCGGGAGCCCGGCAGTGATCTTTACAGCTGGGCACTCACATCGGCTTGGGGGGCGAGCGGGGGGCACGAGCGCCCCCTAGTGGCCACAGGGCGAAGCGACGTTACATAATGTCGTTTCGCCCAGCCGTGCCATTCTGTCGCAGTACAATTGCGGCGGTTGGTCGGCAAGTGGTTAATGCAGCTCCGTGTTCATTAATACATTATTAATTGTATTTTATAAATGCAAGCCGTGTGTTCTGTTCCACGTATATGTATTTTTTTTCTGTGTTGTATTGAACTGCATCAGGTTATTATTGTTCAGTAGTATGCTGACATCTAGTTGCAGTTTTGGGCCACTGCAACATGTTTGTTTTTGGCACCCCTTGTCCTCCCCCTCCTGCTAAAACTGAACTTAACTCCCAAAAGGGAGTTCATTTTGCATGAAAACTCCTATCCTCCGCAGGCAGAATTGCACAAATTTTTTTTTCCTTTTCTATTTTTTACATTTACAGTCTCAGCCCGTCTCCATTCCACCCTAGAACCAGAACGACATGTACATGATCCTGCAACCTCCTGGGATATTTATATCACATCTTCCAAGAAGCTGCAAGATTGTTACACTGAGCGACCGGGGGAAGCTGTCCGAATGGCGGGCGGGGGAGGGGGACTGGCACATCAGAGCAGGCTGCTCACACCTGAAAGAGAAAGACATTTGAAGACCAAGATGGCATTGCAGGATCCAATGTGTGGCATGCAAACAGACGGATTGCAGAGGGACAATGCTGGATTTGCTGTGCAGCTGAGTATGTGCTTTGCAGAGCACTATAGGTAAGAGTGTGTGTGTGTGTGTGTGGGGGGGGGGGGGGGGGGGGTAGCTCAGAACTGCTTTAAGTGCTAGTCAGTTTGACTATAGCTGGACCCTGCCTCTTTCTTCCTTGTTCCCTGATAAAACCTCCTCTGTACTTTAATTATCTGAAGTAAAATTGTGCTGGATTCAACTTTTTTGTCTTATTGAAGAGTAAAGCCGGCCATAGACAGTTCAAATCTCAGATGGTTCAGCAAGGAGCGGCCGAGATTGGAAACATGTATGGGCAGGCTGAGTGTACCCAAGCTGATTGATCAATTTGGGTACAACCAGCCTGTTGGATTTTTCATGCGATTATTTATTCCTGGTTGTCCTATTTTCTCCATGGTTGCAGGAAAGTCTATGGCCGGCTTTAAAGTGGAGTTCCACCCACTTTTACAACTCTTCAGCATCCCTCACTAAACTGTGCACTGTAAACAAATTGGATATTTTTTTATTCTTTTTCTCAGCACCTACTGTATATCTGCTGTATTCATTTTTCCCTTCCTCCTCCCTGGCCGTGGCCCATCGCATCATTTCCTGTTTGCAATGCCTTCTGGGAAGGGGCGGCAACTTCCTCTGACACTGCCGTTGCTATAGAAACCTGACCTGAAACCTATTACACTGCTTGTGCTGCACTGAGCATGTGCAAGATCTGCAAGGATAAGATCCAGGAAGAAATACAGTCTGGCTTCAGATGCCCACACTTAAGATGGCCACGGCCTGCTGTAAGTTTATAAAATAACAAACTACTGCTATAAACTAACAAAACAGACCTTAGTTTACAGACTAACTTTACTAGAATACATTAAGCTTGTGTATTATAGGGGTATTTTTATTTAAAAAGCATAATTTCGGCCGGAACACCACTTTAAGCTGCTTGTGGATGTTCCCAAGTCAGCAGGCGATCATACTGCCTGGACAGACTGAGTCTATGGAGGTATCTCAGTGCATGAAATGGCAGTTGAAATGAAAGAAATCTGCCTTGAGACATTAAAAATGAACAGTGCAGGTTACAGTAATAGCAAAGAAACTGTTGCATTAACCAATCAGATCTTAAAGTGTTACTAAACCCAGTAATATGAAAATAGTTCATCCCCCCCCCCCCCCCCACAGTGCCCACAGCTTATAAATCTTCTTTTTACATTAAAATATTGACACTATATACCCTTTTATATGATCTGTATACCTCGGTTACATGATAAACTGCAGAGTTTCTTCAGTGCTGAGAGTTCAGGAAGGAGGAGATTTTCACTACAGCCTGTATACAAGCCCACATGTGTGATGTCAATATCATGTGACCTGGGTAGCTCTGAAAACAAGGATATGTTCTCTCCAACATAAAAGACACAACTGAGCATGTGCAGGTCGGCTACTCTGCCTGTGTTAGCTGGCCCTCCCCAGAAAGACAATGCAGGGAGGGGAGGATCTATGCATACAGGATAAAACAGCCTTTTTGCAGAATGCAGAGGATTAACCCCTTAAGTTCCACAGTGAGTATAACAAGCATGCTATGCTGTATATACAGACTGATTTTACTGTTGTGGGTTTTAGTAAGACTTTAAAGTGGTTGTAAACCCTTACAACTCACTTTTTGCTACAGGTAAACCTATAATAAGGCTTGCCTATAGCTACCCTGGATATCTCCTAAACCTGAACGGTTTAGGAGATATCCCCTGTATTTGTGCTTCAGTGAGTGTGCCGTTACCGCGCGGGAGTGTCATCATCATGGCTCCGGCCCATCACAGCGCCTGAGCCCGCAATGCCCGAAGTAACTCCAGGAGCGATGTCGGCTGCCAGAGCGGTGTACGAGGGTGGCTGCAGGGGCTTCGATCTCAGGTAATTCACAATGCTATGCAAACAAGCTCATTATGCCTTTGTCTTGCGGGTTTTTTTTTCTTTTCTCCTAGGGTTTACAACCACTTTAAGTTGGCAACACCAGTGCCATCTAGCAGGCGTGCAATAACTTATGCTAGAAGGCCTTAAAGTGGTTGTAAACCCTTTACAACCACTTTAACCTACAGGTGAGCCTAGATTAATGCCCCGTACACACGGTCGGATTTTCCGACGGAAAATGTGTGATAGGACCTTGTTGTCGGAAATTCCGACCGTGTGTAGGCTCCGTCACACATTTTCCATCGGATTTTCCGACCCACAAAGTTTGAGAGCAGGATATAAAATTTTCCGACAACAAAATCCGTTGTCGGAAATTCCGATCGTGTGTACACAAATCCGACGCACAAAGTGCCACGCATGCTCAGAATAAATAAAGAGATGAAAGCTATTGGCCACTGCCCCGTTTATAGTCCCTACGTACGCATTTTACGTCACCACGTTTAGAACGATCGGATTTTCCGACAACTTTGTTTGACCGTGTGTATGCAAGACAAGATTGAGCCAACATCCGTCGGAAAAAATCCTAGGATTTTGTTGTCGGAATGTCCGAACAAAGTCCGACCGTGTGTACGGGGCATAAGGCTTACCTGTAGGTGCTTGAAATATCTCCCAGACCTGCACAGTCTAGGAGATATTTGCAAATTGCCCTACGGCGATTTCTTCTGCGCATGCGCCGAAGTTAGAAAGGGCACGAAGTCATGCCGTTAAAGGCGTCTCCCGTGCACATGCGCGGGAGTGACGTCACGCGCTGTCACGAGACTCCGGCCAGTCACAGACCCGGAGTTCGCAGCCCCCGGAAGGAAGACGGGTGAAGAATGGACGACCGCGCAATTGACGTTTAAAGTGCGACAGCGCTGAAAACTAAAAATTGGCCTGGGAAGGAAGGGGGTGAAATTGCCCTGTATTGAACCGGTTAAACAATGCTACTGTATTCTATTCTTGCACCATATAATTATTTCCTGGTGTTGTACTGCCCATAATATCCCCCTTGGGGCACATACCCTCTTTTGGCTTTCTTCTTCTGTGATCCTGGCTCCTCCCTCCTGTTCAGTGCCCCTACAGCAAGAAGCTTGCTGTGGGGGCACCCAAGTTGAGTCACAGCTCCCTGTGTTTATTCAGACACAGAGCCCCGACCTGGCCCCACCCTCTCTCACCCCTGATTGGCTAGCTGACTTTGATTGACAGCAGTGGGAGCCAATGGCATCTGTGTCTCAGCCAATCAGGAAGGAGAATCTTGAACGGCTGAGACATTCCTGATCATCGCTGGAACTAGATGGACCTCAGGTAAGTATTAGGGAGTCTTCTACAGACAGAAGGCTTTTTGTCTTAAAGCAAAGAGTGGAACTTCGCTCGTTGTACTTCGCTTGTCCCAAAAGTGGAACTTCCGCTCGTTGTACTCCTCCCCCCCCCTCCGCTGCCACATTTAGCACCTTTCAGGGGGAGGGGGGAGAGGATACCTGTCTTTCACAGGTGTCCTGTTTCCACTTCCGGGAGCCTCAGCCGCAGGTGTTGACGTTACCACCCGGGCTCCCTCCTCCTCCCTCCTCCTTCCCCTGTCGCCAGGCCAGTAGCAGAGAGGAGCGGAGCCTTGCGCATGCGCAGTAGGGCTCCCAGCATGAAGCCGTAAGGCTTCCCTCCGGGGTTCCCTTACTCACAATGGAGGCGGCATACACCCGACAGCTGATGGAAACATCAGCTGCGGTGTCGGCATCACTGGACTCCAGGACAGGTAAGTGTCCGATTCTTAAAAGTCAGTATGTGCAGCTGCTGGCTTTTAATTTTTGCAGCAGTGGGCGGACCTCTGCTTTAATGCATAGAATGCATTAGGATAAAAAAAAAAAACCTTTTGCCTTTACAACCCCTTTAACTGTAAAGAAAGTTCTGCTTACAGCATACAACACCCAGTAGTCTCTGGATGAACAGTAATGCTAAACACTGCCATCTTGTGGTTAAATACAACTCGGCATTCACAGTAACAATGCACAGTTTAGCAATCCTAATGCCCCGTACACGCGGTCGGAATTTCCGACAAAAAAAGTCCGATGGGAGCTTTTCATCGTATATTCCGACTGTGTGTATGCCCCATCGGACTTTTTACGTCCAAAATTCAGAGAACATGTTCTATATTTTTCTAACGGAACAAATTCCTATCAGGAAACGCGCTCGTCTGTATGCTGTTCCGACGTACCAAAAATGACACATGCTCTGAAGCAAGTACGAGACGTCGTACGTGTTGTACATCACCGCGTTCTTGGCGGTCGGAATTTGGTGTGACCGTGTGTATGCAAGACAGCTTGAGCGGAATTCCGTTGAAAAAACCTTCAGAGTTTATTCCGACGGCAAAGCCGGTCGTGTGTACAGGGCATTAGATGTGCAGCATTGTCAGGGCAGTGTTAGATGGACTAGCAGATTTAGATGGACTTAGCTATAAAATTAAAGCTGAACCCAGCTAACACTTTTTAAGCAGTTACAACAACAGTATTTTTGCTTTTGGGATAAATGTTTTATAGAAATGAATAAAAGCTGATCATTGTGTACACCCCTATCAGTGGTAAACAGTTTGTTTCCTCAACTCTCTAACTGCCACATCTGTTGGACAGCTTGGTCTGTAAAATAAAGATGAAAAATAACAGACTTACTGGCTGGATCCCTACGTGAAAATAAAGGGGGAAAAAAAGCCTACAAAAAGAAAACGAATGCAGCCATCACATCTAAGAATTTCTAAGCTGCAATTTCATACATATTTTGTTTTTGGGTTTGATACCTCTTTAACTGTTACAGAAAGAAGAAGTAAAGTTGTTTTTCCCCTATAAAATTCCAGCGACATATTACACAGTAACAATAAGATTGTGGACTTTCCCAGGCTTCTTACAAGGTATCCTCATGGGTGATGTGAGCACTGGACTGTCTGTGTAGAGGTAGGGAGCTGTTTACTGGAACACGTCATTAATGACTGCTAAATATTGTGAATGTGGATCTAATGTAGAAGATTATAGAATTAATTGAACAGAGCAAACATCTCTAGGATGCATCTTCGTGAGATCCTTTGCAAGGTACTTGGCCAAGTTGATAAATTCAACCCAAGAAGGTGAGGGTCAGATGGTCTCTAAAAATGGAACTATAGGCATAGTTAAAGTGATTGTAAAGGTTATTAAACAAAAAAAAAATAACAAACATGTTATACTTATTGGCTCTGTGTAATGGTTTTGCACAGAGCAGCCCTGATCCTCCTCTTCTGGGGTCCTCCTTCCTTCCGAGTGCCCCCATAGCAAGCGGTTTGCTATGGGGAAACTCGTGTGGGCTTGATCCTGAGCCACATCTATTGCACACTCACAGTGTGGCTCAGCCCCGCCCCCTGCTCCTTCGCCACTGGATTTGATTGACAGTAGCAGGAGCCAATGACTCCTGCTGCTCTCACTGATTCCTATGAGGAGAAGAAGAGAGAAGCAGAGCTGCTGCTCTTGGGGACAGCCCTGGATTGAGATCAGGCTCAAGTAAGTATTGGGGGGGGGGGGGACATTAATGCCTTAAGGTAGAATACATTAAGGTAAACAACCTTTAGCCTTTAAAACCACTTTAAAAATTCATTCAGTCTACCACTAGCATTAACGCAGCAGCTTTTGTTTTTTGGAGTCCTCCCAATTACCTGTTGATCTTGGCAATCGATCCATCATTTTTCCACTCCCCTGTAGACAGGGTAGTCTTATGCAACGTACACACGGTCGGACTTTTCGACCGGACTGGTCCGATGGACGCCGACGGACAAAATCCGGCAGACAATCCGATCGTGTGTGGGCTTCACCGGACCTTCAGCGGACTTTTCCAGTCGCAAATCTGACGGATTTTAGATTTGGAACATGCTTCAAATCTTTACGTTGTAACTCCGCCGGACCCAGAAATCCGCTCGTCTGTATGCTAGTCCGACGGAGAAAAACTGACGTTAGGGCAGCTATTGGCTACTAGCTATGAACTTCCTTGTTTTAGTCCGGTGTACGTCATCACGTACGAATCCGTTGGACTTTGGTGTGATCGTTTGTAGGCAAGTCCGTTCGTAAAAAAGTCAGTCGGAAGTCCGTCAAAAGTCCGTCGAAAGTCCGCTGGAAAGTCTGTCGGACCAGTCCGGTCGAAAAGTCCGCCTGTGTGTACGCGGCATTAGATGGACATATTTTAGATGGACTTTTAGTAAGAGATAAACAAATTAAAGTCCCACTCCCAGCATCAGAAAAAAAAAATACAAAAAATTGCAGTAAGGCCCCACCAATACTGCAAGGGCTAAATGCTCGTTAAAGCTGAATTCCAGGAAAAGTAAAAATGCCCCCCTGCAGTGTGGCTCTGTGCAAGGATTAACTGCATGTTTATGTCCAGGGGACTTGGAAAAATAGTTTTACTTAAGCTTGCCACACACTGATCAAAATTTGGCTGGTTCAGCAGGGACTGTTTGATTGACTTCTGTCAAAGGGACGTGGAACATTTTTCCTTGATCAGTGGCTGAAGCAACTGATCAGTGCATTCTGACAGCAGAACAGCTGTCAGAGTACAATGTCCAGGTGAGAGGGAGGATGGAGAAATCTGGTTAGTATTTCGCCTGAATGAAAAGAAACGAATTGTGTATGGTCAGCTTTAAGCTACATTCACACGGCACACAGTTTGCTGCATTCATTATTAGGAGGCCGACTACAAGGGGAGATTTTGTTCTGATGCCCAGTTTTGGGGTTTTACCTCCCAACTGTAGCTAATGCTTTTTAAGCAGTTATAGCAACGGGGTTATTTTTTTATTGGTCTAAACCAGTGGTCTCTAAACTGCGACCTGCAGGCGGGATGTCACTCTTTACTTGCCTCTATCTGACTCTTGGGACACTATTCCTCCCACTGACACAAACAGCGAAGTACCATTCAATGGGTCATAATTCCATCCACTGACACCAACAATGGGTCATAATTCCATCCACTGACACCAACAATGGGTCATAATTCCATCCACTGACACCAACAATGGGTCATAATTCCATCCACTGACACCAACAATGGGTCATAATTCCATCCACTGACACCAACAATGGGTCATAATTCCATCCACTGACACCAACAATGGGTCATAATTCCATCCACTGACACCAACAATGGGTTATAATTCCATCCACTGACACCAACAATGGGTCATAATTCCATCCACTGACACCAACAATGGGTCATAATTCCATCCACTGACACCAACAATGGGTTATAATTCCATCCACTGACACCAACAATGGGTCATAATTCCATCCACTGACACCAACAATGGGTCATAATTCCATCCACTGACACCAACAATGGGTCATAATTCCATCCACTGACACCAACAATGGGTCATAATTCCATCCACTGACACCAACAATGGGTTATAATTCCATCCACTGACACCAACAATGGGTCATAATTCCATCCACTGACACCAACAATGGGTTATAATTCCATCCACTGACACCAACAATGGGTCATAATTCCATCCACTGACACCAACAATGGGTCATAATTCCATCCACTGACACCAACAATGGGTCATAATTCCATCCACTGACACCAACAATGGGTCATAATTCCATCCACTGACACCAACAATGGGTTATAATTCCATCCACTGATACCAACAATGGGTCATAATTCCATCCACTGAGTGCAATGATGAGGCATTATTCCTCCCACTGACAAGGATGAGGCACTATTCCTTCCAATGACACCAACAATGAGGCATTATTCCTCTCACTGACACTAACAATGAGGCACTATTTCTTCCATTGATATAAACAATTGAGCACTACTCCTTCCACTAACAAAATTGATGGGCCACCATTCTTCCCACTAATACCAATGATGGGACACTATTCCTGCCACTAATACCAATGATGGGACACTATTCTGCCACTAATACCAATCATGGGACACTATTCCTGCCACTAATACCAATGATGGGGCACTATTCCTGCCACTAATACCAATGATGGGGCACCATTCTTCCCACTAATACTAATGATGGAACACTATTCTGCCACTAATACCAATCATGGGACACTATTCCTGCCACTAATACCAACGATGGGGCACTATTCCTGCCACTAATACCAATGATGGGGCACTATTCCTGCCACTAATACCAATAATGGGTCACTATTCTTGCCACTAATACCAATGATGGGGCACTATTCTTGCCACTAATACCAATGATGGAGCACTATGCGTTCCACTAATACAAATGATGGGGCACTATTCCTCCCACTAATACCAATAATGGGGCATTATTTCTTCCATTAATACCAATGATGGGGCATTATTTTTTCTCCTGCTGACTACAGGTACTATGTAATTTGTTTTTCTCGGACTGACCACTAGCCTGAGACATTGTCTACTCCCACTATTGCCAGAGCATTTTCTACTCTCACTGGCCATAGCCCAGCCCCCCTAAAGTCTGATGGATAGTAAACTGTCCCTTTGTTTAGAAATTTTTGAGAACCCCCCCCCGGTCTAAACCATATCAACAAAAGCTGACTGCTCAAAGCACCCTTGGTCAGTTTTTTATTTTTTATAGGTGGAAAAATGCTGAATCTACAGGTAGGATCGGCAGGTAGTAAATCTATGTTGTGGGGGAGGGGGGGTTAAGAGAAACAAAAACTGTTGTGTTAAAGCTAATGACAGGCTGCATTACATACAGTATGATATATTTTATTGTTAGAATAGTTCCACTTTAAGTTGCCATCTTTCCTTGCTTTTCCCCTCACTTCCTGTCCAAACTAGTCCCTGATACAGTAGCTGTGGGGAAATCTCTCCAACAGGAACAAATAATAAAATAAAAAATTATCTGTATGTAACCCTTTTTGGTAAGATTTCCCCTCACTTCCTGTCTGGTAACTTGTGGTCATCGGAGGAAATAAGGAAAAATTTCCCCAATATGAAAAGGTAACAAAAACCTGAAAATTCTACCACATCCTCACCCTATAGATACTATAGATGCCATATCGAGCAGCAGAAAGTGGCAGAGGCTTAGAACTGTGAAAATATAAATGCTGGGATATTTTATTATTCTACAAATTTATGTAACTATTAAAAGGGTCGTAAAGGTTGTTTGTTTTTTTTTAAAATAGTAAACATGTCATACTTACCTCCACTGTGCAAGGGTTTTGCACAGAGCGGCCCCGATCCTCCTCTTCTGGGGACTCCCAGTGGCACTCCTGGCTCTTCCTCTTTTCGAGTACCCCCACGGAAACCCGCATTCCCTGGGGGCACTCGAGCGGGCACGCTCCCGAGTCCTGCTGCTGCGTCCATTGACACAGACAGCAAGATTTAACTCTGCCCCCTGCTCCCATGTCACTAGATTTGATTGACAGCAGCGGGAGCCAATGGCTGCGCTGCTCTCAATCTATCCAATGAGGACCTGAGACAGCGGCTGGAGCTGCTGTGCTCATCCTCATCGCTGGAACAATCCGGTTCGGGTAAGTAAAAGGGGGGCTCTGGGGGGGGGGGGCAGCTGCACTACATAAGGTTTTTCACCTTGATGCATAGAATGCATTAAGGTGAAAAACCTTGAGGGTTTACAACCCCTTTAACCAACTGATTGTGTTATCTGTGAATGAGTGGAGAACATATCCAGTGACTCAGATCTACAAGATCATATGACAGTGACAGCAAGACTCTTATCACATTAAAGCGGAAAACAAAGCATCACAGTGAAATATCTTTAAAGAGAACAAGTGGGCCTTAGGGGGCCCTGTCAATGTCTGTTAAAAGATTTAAAAAAACAATACATTTCACTTAACTATTTTAATTAGTTTGTCCTTCAATGAATGATCGCTGGATCAATATAGTCAAAGCTACTTTGGCTGTACTTCTTCCATGGATCACAGGAGTGCAGTTAGTTCTGCACTCCTGTGACCTGTTTTCAGCCAATGAGGACCTCCAGGTAGAACGAAAAGAGACTCATTCTTGTGGAAAGAGGCTGTGTCTGCCAAGTAGACTCTGACAGCCCTAACCGCATCCAAACAACGTAAGACAATTCTTTGTCATGTATTTAGGTAGGTCAGAGGGAAGAAAGGACAATGTCCTCATTGGAGTTAGAGAGAAGGGACCAATGTATGTGAAAAGGGGAGTTTTGGTCTCAAAACTACCTTGTCCTTGTGCAAAATAACAGAAGGCTCTTCACAAGAGAGAGCTGCTAACTCAGAACCATGTCTAATGCCGCGTACACACGCTCGGACTTTTCGGCTACAAAGGTCCAACAGCCCGTCCGACAGACTTTCGACTGACTTTTGTCGGACTTGCGGCGGACTTTCTAACGAACGGACTTGCCTACATACGATCACACAAAAGTCCGACGGATTCGTACGTGATGACGTACACCGGACTAAAATAAGGAAGTTGATAGCCAGTAGCCAATAGCTGCCCTAGTGTGGGTTTTTGTCCGTTGGACTAGCCTACAGACGAGTGGATTTCTGGGTCCAGCGTAGTTACGACGTAAAGATTTGAAGCATGTTTCAAATCTAAAGTCCGTCAGATTTGCGGCTGGAAAAGTCCGCTGAAAGTCTGGGGAAGCCCACACACGATTGGATTGTCAGCCGGCTTTGGTCCGTCGGCGTCCGTCGGACTTTTGTAGACGAAAAGTCCGACCGTGTGTACGCGGCATTAGAGAGAAGGGACCAATGTATGTGAAAAGGGGAGTTTTGGTCTCAAAACTACCTTGTCCTTGTGAAAAATAACAGAAGGCTCTTCACAAGAGAGAGCTGCTAACTCAGAAACATGTCTAACAGATGTGATAGCAACCAAAAAGTCAACCTTACAGGTGGGGGTGGTTCCAAACAAAAGCCTCTATTTGGATCAAAGTTGGGTCTCTGAAGAGCCAAGAGTACCAGGTTGAGATCCCAAGGTGAGGCAGGAGGTCGAATTAGGGGAGTTATACAGGCACCGTATAACCTTGAGGGTACTCAGGACCAGGCACTGGTCAAGACCAGACTGAAGGAAGGCCAAAATATGAGTTATAGAGTATTACCTGGGGTTAAGCTTTCTGTCCCCACACCATGCAAAGAAAGGCTTCCATGTGCAGTGGTAAATATTGCGGAAGTTGGATTTTAATGCTAAGAGTAAGGTGGGAATAACCAAGTCAGAGATACTCCTATCCTTTAGGACTTAGGTTTCAAAAGCCATGCCAATAAAGCGAGTGACTGAGAAGAAGGATTGAACGGGGAGACGTGGGTCAGTATGTCTTTGTACCACATTTTTCTGGGCCAATTTGGTGAGATGAGTATCACCAGAACTCTTTCCTCTTCCATATTGTGCAACAGCCAAAGAAGGATCATCATCAGAAGGAAGGCAGGCATAAACCCACTGGAATCGAGTCCAAAGATTTACCAGATTTATCTACTGCAAAGGCAAGAGGACCCCTGTTCTTGCCGATGAACTTATTCAGCTTGTTGTTGAACTTGGAGGCCAGAATGTCCACATCTTGTTTTCCTTACCTTAGACAGAGAATTTGAAAGATCTCAGGGTGCAGAGACTCTCTGTCCCTGGAGTAGGCAAGAAAGTCTGCCTGCCAATATTCCATTCAAGGCCTGGGGACCCCCAAAAGAGCAGGAATTTAGGTTTCTGCCCTTAAGAGTATTAAACTTGTTTCTTAGGGCTGCTAAGCTTCTGGCACCCCCTTAATGATTTATGTAGGCCACCCCTGTGGCATTCTCTAACTGAACTCTGAATTATTGACCTTGTAGAAGGAAGGTCCAGTTTTGTAGTGACAATTGATTGGCTCCCTGATGGGGAGTTTTGACTCCTGTGCTCCTTCACCTAAGGACACTAGCAAAAAACTGTAGCCTCATGGACTGGGTGGGGGTATATGGTTATGTCCTGGCGCCAGAAAAGTTTTTTTGCCAGTGTCAAATTACCTGAAGGTAGCAGCATATAGGATAAAAAGTTTGGCTCTATGTACACTTTAAAGCGGTATTTAACCCAAAAGCAAACTGTTTTTAAATTGCTGATTACCATTTCTTAGATACGATGACTGCATTCATTTTCTTCTTCTCACTTCACAGCAGAATATATCAGTTACAGAGACAGCAGGGGTGCTTACAATAATCAGCTTTTTATTTATTGATGTGAAACCCTTATCCCAAAAAAAACCCAGTTTATTGTAACTGCGTAGCTGGAGTTCAGCTTCCATGTGTTAGTTTATTTAACAAAATTGGCATCCTTTTTTTCCAACAAATAGAGCTTTCTTTTGGTGGTATTTGATCACCTCTGCAGTTTTTATTTTTTGCGCTATAAACAAAAAAAGAAAAAAAAAAAAAAAGAAAATTTTGAAAAAAAAAGCAATATGTTTTACTTTTTGCTATAATAAATATCCCCCAAAAATATATAAAAAAACTAATGTTTTCCTCAGTTTAGGCCGATACATATTCTTCTATATATTTTTGGTAAAAAGAATCGCAATAAGCGTATATTGATTGGTTTGCGCAAAAGTTATAGCGTCTACAAAATAGGGAATAGTTTTATGGCATTTTTATTATTAATTTTTTTTATTAGTAATGGCGGCGATCTGCAATTCTTATCGTGACTGCAACATTATGGCGGACACATCGGACACTTGACACATTTTGGGACCATTGTCATTTATACAGCGATCAGTGCTATAAAAATGCACTGAGTACTGTGTAAATGACACTGGCAGGGAAGGGGTTAAACACTAGGGGGCGATCAAGGGGTTAAGTGTGTCCTAGGGAGTGATTGTAACTGTGGGGGGGATGGGCTACCTAGGACATGACAGGGAGCAGTAGCTCCCTGTCATGTCACTAGACAGAATGGGGAAATGCCTTGTTTACATAGGCATCTCCCCGTACTGCGGCTCCGTGACACGATCGCGGGACACCGGAGAACATCAAGTCTGCGGGACCCGCGGGCACGGTCACGCTGGACGCGGCGGGCACGCGCCGCCGCTAGCCCCGCTAATTGAAGGGGACGTACAGGTACGCCCATTTGCCCACCGCGGGTCGACAAGTGGTTAAATCTGCTAGCACATCTAACACTTCCCTCATCCCAGACTGGCAATGCTGCTGTCCAAATGTGCCCGTCTGCTCCTTCATCCAGAGTGGGGGCGCTCTAATGCTGGAGATGTGTTACTGGCCAGATCACCAGGTGAAAACAGAGGGGTAAAAAAGACAAAGAAAAAAAAATGATGCAGCCACCACATCTAATGATTGGTAAGCTGCGAAATATTGAATAAGTAAAATACAGAGCTCCCTCTAGTGGTTAATCAACAAATCTCTAAACAAAAAAAAATGTTAAAGGTACATAAAAAAATATAAGGCATGTCAGACTTACATGAAACAGTGGGAATTAATATTCTATATCCACAAAGGGCCACAGCAGCCTAATTCCATGAAATCCATTATACGTTACCTTTAAATATTTTCAGTGAAGAGCGCAGAATGTGGTGGAAGTGATGAAATACTGGTGATATTTAGTGATTTCTCCATTCTGAGCATGTCTTTCATCAGAATGGGAAGTAGTATTCTTCAGAAGTGACTGAATTCATTCTCTAGTTATGAAATGCAATAATAGTCCATATCGGTTTTACTGTAAAAAAAAAAAAAAAAAAAAATCTCCGCTATTTTTCCTCATACCGCAAGGACTAAAGATAGGAGAATCACCGTCCAAGTCTGTGCTGAGAAATGTGAATTCTGCAGGTGACCTCCTTATGGAAATGCTAGTTACCTGGCTGTCAAGCGGTTCCTCTGAATTTAGTACTCTCGGAGTCACTGGTCTGGTTCTACATGCTTGTTTTGTGTCCATCGATGAAAGTACTAAACCCGATGAGAAAGAGGCAGTGGCAGCCTCCATATTACTTTTAGTAGAGATGCACCGATATATCACACATCGAAAATGATCAGGCGAAAATAGGGTTAGCAGCGTTTTGACGATAGAAAAAAATAGGGGGCCGATAATGGCATGCTGCCTCCAATTGACTTCAATGCAAAAACGCCCCCTAGTGACTTCAATACAAAAACGCCCCCTTAAAGTGGTTGTAAACCTTTACAGACCACTTTTATCTACAGGTAAGCCTATAATAAGGCTTACCTGTAGGTACTGGAAATATCTCCTAAACCTACACGGTTTAGGAGATATTTACCATATACGCTTGCGCCAATGTCATTGGCGCATGGGCACGATCGTGCTGTTTCTATAGGGCCCATGCCGTGACCGTTGTCACGCCACTCCGGCCAGTCACAGAGCCAGAGTCCGCAGTCCCGAAAGGAAGAGGGGTGGGGATGGATGCTTCCACCAGTGGGCAAGCTTTGTTTGCAGGTAGGTGGCACATATTGGGCTAGTATGCAATGCATACTAGCCCATTATGCTTTTACTTTCCAGGGGAATAAAGAGGAAGTAAAACCCATCATTTCCCCTTGGCGTGTCTTCCGGGTATCGCGGCTCCGACGCTGTGAGTGGCCGGAGCTGCGATGTCGTCACTCCCGCGCATCTGTGCGGGAGACTTCTTTCCGGCAAGGTCCGGCGTCTGCTGGGCTTTCAGCCAAGAATCCCCTGTGCGCATGCGCCGCTGCAGTCAGCGGCTCATTGCGAGGGGAATATCTCCTAAACCGTATAGGTTTAGGAGATATTCTTTTTACCTACAGGTAAGCCTTATTAAGTGATACTAAAGTCTTGCTTGTTTTTTTTTTAATAATACACATGTTATACTTACCTGCTCTGTGCAGTTGGTTTTGCACAGAGCAGCCGGGGTCCTCCTCTTCTCAGGTCCCTCTCTGGCACTCCTGGCCCCTCCCTCCTGACAATGGCTCCCGCTGCTGCCAAAAGTCAATCAGGAGTCCCTGGAGAGGGAAGGCTCTCGTGAACATCACTGGATTGAGAGGGGGCTCAGGTAAGTAATAGGGGAGTCTGGGGGGCTCCTGCACACAGAAGGTTTTTTACCTTCATGCATAGAATGCATGAAGGTAAAAAAACCTTGTGCCTTTACAACCACTTTAACCCCTTGCCGACCGGCTCACGCCGATATACGTCGGCAGAAAGGCACGTACAGGCATATTAACGTGGCATTGTGCCCACCGCAAGCTCCGTGAATGTGATCGCGGGTCCAGCGGACTCGATGACCGCGGGGATACCCGTGATCGTCTTACGGAGAGGAAGAACGGGGGAATGCTGATGTAAACAAGCATTTCCCCATTCTTCCTAGTGACAGGACACTGATCACCGCTCCCTGTAATCGGGAGCGGTGATCAGTGTTGTGTCACACATAGCCCCTCCCCCCTACAGTTAGAAAACATCCCTAGGACACATTTAATCCCTGCAGCACCACCCCCTACTGGTTAACCCCTTCACTGCCAGTTACATTTACACAGTAATCAGTGCATTTTTAATCGCACTAATCACTGTATAGAATGGTCCCAAAATAGCGCCAAAAGTGTCCGATCTGTCCGCCATAATGTCGCGGTCACGAAAAAAATTGCAGATCGCCGGCATTACTAGTAAAAAAAAAAATTATTAATAAAAATGCCATAAATCTATCCCCTATTTTGTAGACACTATAACTTTTGCGCAAACCATTCAATAAACGCTTATTACGATTTTTTTTTACCAAAAATATGTAGAAGAATACGTATCGGCCTAAACTGAGGGGAAAAAAATGTTTTTTTATATATTTTTGGGGGATATTTATTATAGCAAAAAGTAAAAAATATTGTTTTTCTTTTTCAAAATTGTCGCTCTTTTTTTGTTTATAGCGCAAAAAATAAAAACCGCAGAGGCGATCAAATACCACCAAAGGAAAGCTCTATTTGTGGGGAAAAAAGGAATGTCAATTTTGTTTGGGAGCCACGTCGCACGACCGAGCAATTGTCAGTTAAACGATGCAGTGCCGAATCGCAAAAAACGCTTTCGTCTTTGGCCAGCCAAATGGTCTGGGGCTGAAGTGGTTAAAACCCCCAAAACATTATATAGTTTCTGAAAGCAGAGACTGGAGAATAAAACGGTGGTAGTTCCCATTTTCTATGTCACACAATATTGGTGTAACGGTTTATCAAGCAAAAAATATCAGTAAAAAATACACAAAAGATATTAGGGCACAAAATTGAAATATATTACCCATTTTTTTTTAAATTAAAACATGAAAGATGAGGCTGCACAGAGTGAAGAGATACCCAACATGTCAAGCCTTAAAGTGGTTGTAAACCCTAAAATAAAATAAAAAAACTCCTGCAAGACAAAGGCATAATGAGGGGACGTACTAAACTGCATATTGGCATGATGGGATGATTGGACTATTGGCTGCAATACTGAGAACTTTCACTAGATGTCAGTGTACTTTATACACATGTATATGGTAATGACTCTCAGTATTGCAGCCAATAATCCAATCATCCCAAAATGCAGTTTAGTACGTCCCCATAATGAGCTAGTATGCATAGCTTAAATAGCATAATGAATTACTTACCTGAGATCGAAGCTCCTGCAACAGTCCTCGTTCACCGCTCTGGCAGCTGACATCGCTCCCGGAGTTACTTCTGGGTATCGTGGGCTCCGGCGCTATGATTGGCCGGAGCCGCAATGACGTCACGCGCGGGAGCCGCCGGTAACGGCACACGTTGCTTCAGTGCGCATGTGCAGATGACGTCGGCACATGCAAATACAGGGATATCTCCTAAGCCGTTCAGGTTTAGGAGATATCCAGTGTAGCTACAGGTAAGCCTAAATTATAGGCTTACCTGTAGCAAAAATTGGTTGTAAAGGGTTTACAACCACTTTAAAACTGTGCACTTGGGAAATGGCGACAAACTTTGGTATCCTACATTTTCCATAGGTGAGGCTTTAAAAGCCCCACACATCATCAGTTTAGAGTTACCCTGAATAATGGGCCTAGAAATATTGGGAACTCTAACAAGAAAAATAAAATGGAAACACACCCACTGGGAAGCTGGTAAGTTCAAAGATAAACCAGAATGGCCTCAGCTCTGCCTTCTCCCAAGCCACATCCCTCTAACACGTTTCACCGTCTCAATGGCTTAGTCGTAGAGGACTTCTATGACTAAGCCCATGAGCCGGTGAAACATCTTAGTGCGGCATGGCTTGGGAGGAGACAGAGCTGAGGCCATTCTGATACTCTTTGAACCTAGCGGCTTCACGGTGTGCGCTTCCATTTATTTATTTTTTTCTGAGTTGGCTATCCAGCTGGACGGGTGCTTGGGAAGCTAGCACATGGCAAGGTTAAAATCACCGGGTGACTTGGATGGAGCTTTGAGCAGCACTTCAGGTCATTTAGGTTTTTGAATTATTGCTCTTATTCTATTGTGCGTGACGATACATGTAGTGCAATCAACTTTATTGTAAATAGGTGCCCCAATGTGTGTGTACATTTGTATGTAGCTGTATGTATGGGTGGGGTCTCAAAATGTATACAGTATCTCAAAAAAGTGAGTACACCCCTCACATTTTTGTAAATATTTTATTAAATCTTTTCATGTGACAACACTGAAGAAATGACACTTTGCTACAATGTAAAGTAGTGAGTGTACAGCTTGTATAACAGTGTAAATTTGCTGTCCCCTCAAAATAACTCAACACACAGCCATTAATGTCTAAACCGCTGGCAACAAAAGTGAGTGCAACCCTAAGTGAAAATGTCCAAATTGGGCCCAAAGTGTCAATATTTTGTGTGGCCACCATTATTTTCCAGCACTGCCTTAACCCTCTTGGGCATGGAGTTCACCAGAGCTTCACAGGTTGCCACTGGAGTCCTCTTCCACTCCTCCATGATGACATCACAGAGCTGGTGGATGTTAGAGACCTTGCGCTCCTCCACCTTTCGCTTGAGGATGTCCCACAGATGCTCAATAGGGTTTAGGTCTGGAGACATGCTTGGCCAGTCAATCACCTTTACCCTCAGCTGGGGTCGTTATCATGTTGGAATACTGCCCTGCGGCCCAGTCTCCGGAGGGAGGGGATCATGCTCGGCTTCAGTATGTCACAGTACATGTTGGCATTCATGGTTCCCTCAATGAACTGTAGCTCCCCAGTGCCGGTAGCACTCACGAAGTCTCAGACCATGACACTCCCACCACCATGCTTGACTGTAGACAAGACACACTTGTCTTTGTACTCCTCACCTGGTTGCCGCCACACACGCTTGACACCATCTGAACCAAATAAGTTTATCTTGGTCTCATCAGACCACAGGACATGTCTGCTTGTCTTCAGCAAACTGTTTGCGGACTTTCTTGTGCATCATCTTTAGAAGAGGCTTCCTTCTGGGACGACAGCCATGCAGACCAATTTGATGCAGTGTGCGGCGTATGGTCTGAGCACTTACAGGCTGACCCCCCCCCACCCCTTCAACCTCTGCAGCAATGCTGGCAACACTCATACATCTATTTCCCAAAGACACTGTAACTTTTGCGCAAACCAATCTATGGCATTTTAATTTTTTTTCCTAGTAATGGGGCGATCTATGATTTTTAGCAGGAAAGGGGTTAACACTAGGGGGCGATCAAGGGGTTAACTGTGTTCCCTGGGAGGTGTTTCTAACTGTGGGGGCTGTGTACTGACTGGAGGAGGAGAGAGATCGCTGTTCTTGATCACTAGGAACAGCAGATCTCTCGCTACTCCCCTGTCAGAATGGGGATCTGTCTGTTTACATTGACAGGTCCCCGTTCTGGCTCTCTGATGAGCGATCGTGGGTGGCGGCGGACATCGCGGCCACGGGCATCGGCGTCACGCGCGCGCCCCGTATAGCTTTTTTAAAAGCGGCCGACATACAATGACAGCGATTCGCGCAGCCGTGCCAACCTGCCACAGTACAACTGCGGCGGCTGGTCAGCAAGTAGTTAAAATCCTTGCAATGTACATAGATCACTCAGAAGGGAATGTTTTTTTCTCAACAAAAGTGGAGTTACACTTTCATAGTTGCCAACAGTCCCAATTTTCCCGGGACAATCCCGATTTTGGGACCCTCGTCCCGATCGGAAGCTGTCCCGAATCAGGATTTTCATCGGGAAAATCGGGAATGTTTGTTTTGTAATTTTTGGAGCAGCTGGGTCCAGCAAAATAGCCGCCGGCGCTGCCGCTAGATCTTCCCCCTTGTGTTCAGTGGAGAGAGGAAGGGGGCTTGATCCGTGCAGCCAATCAATTGGCTTCTTTAGCTGCACAGATCGGCCCCTCCCCTCTCCACTGAACACACGGCGCCGGTGTCTATCGGCGCCTGCGCAGTATGGAACGGACGCTATCCGATGGGGGGGACACTTTTCGGCAGAACACCGGGCGCTCCTGGAGTTCCTGGACGTGTGCTGGGGGGCGTTATGGGAGGGGAGGATCTGCACTGTGGGGGGCCTGCATTAATGAGGGGGGTCTGCACTGAGGGGGTTCTGCACTAATAGAGGGGGGTCTGCACTAATAGAGGGGGTCTGCACTGATAGAGGGGGGTCTGCACCAATAGAGGGGGGTCTGCTCTGATAGAGGGGGGTCTGCTCTGATAGAGGAGGGATCTGCACTGATAGAGGGGGGGTCTGCACTGTGAGGGGTCTGCACTGCTAGAGGGGGGGTCTGC
Organism: Lithobates septentrionalis; assembly: GCA_037952835.1. Classification (NCBI taxonomy): domain Eukaryota; kingdom Metazoa; phylum Chordata; class Amphibia; order Anura; family Ranidae; genus Lithobates; species Lithobates septentrionalis. The sequence goes on from JBBDGP010003017.1 coordinate 178,889, forward strand.
ACTGAGGGGGGCCTGCACTGATAGAGGGGGAGTCTGCACTGATGGAGGGGGGTCTGCACTGAGGGGGTCTGCACTGATGGAGGGGGGTCTGCACTGATGGAGGGGGGTCTGCACTGATAGATGGGGACCGCATTGAGGGGGGTCTGTATTGAGGGAGAGGGGTCTGTACTGAGGGGGTCTATACTGATGAGGGGGTCTACACTGAGGGGGTCTAAACTGATGGAGGGGGTCTGTACTTAGTGGGGGGGTCTGTACTGAGGGAGGAGGATCTATACTGCTGGAGGGGCGGTCTGTACTTAGTGGGGGGGTCTTTACTGAGGGAGGGGGTCTGTACTGAAGGGGGACCATAGTTGGAGGGGGGGTGACACCAATTTTTTTCCGCACCGGGTGACACCAGCTGTAGTGACGCCACTGGCTCTTGTCTCTGCAGCAATTTAACTTTAATGTACAGGAGGGGGGTTAACTATATACAGGAGGAGGGGGTTAACTATATACAGGAGGGGGGTTAGCTATATACAGGAGGAGGGGGGTTAACTATATACAGGAGGGAGAGGTTAGGTATATACAGGAGGAGGGGGGGTTAACTATGTACAGGAGGAGGGGGGTTGGCTATATACAGAAGGAGGGGGGTTAACTATATACAGGAGGGGGAAGGTTACCTATATACAGGAGGGGGAGGGTTAACTATATACAGGAGGGGGGTTAACTATATACAGGAGGGGGGAGGGTTAACTATGTACAGGAGAGGGGGAGGGTTAACTATATACAGGAGTGGGGGTTAACTATTTACAGGAGGAGGTTAACTATTTACAGGAGGGGGGGTTAACTATGTACAGTGGGGGGAACTATGTACAGGGGGTAACTATCCCCAGGGGGGTAAACTATGTACAGGGGGGTAACTAGGGGGAGAGAGGAAACTATGTACAGGGGGAGGGGGTAACTATGTACAAGGGGGGGGGTAACTATGGTTCTGCCTGGGACACTGATTTAAGGACTGAGGCTGGGAACACTGGTGTAAAGACTGACTCTGCTGGTGACACCTGATGCAAGGAGTGACTCTGCTGGGGGAACCTGATGCAAAGAGGGACTCTGCTTGGGGCTCCTGATGCAAGGTGGGACTCTGCTGGGGGCACCTGATGCAAGGAGGGACTCTTCCGGGGGCACCTGATGCAAGGAGGGACTCTGCCGGCGGCACCTGATACAAGGACAGACTCTGCTGGGGACACCTGATGCAAGGACGGACTCTGCTGGGGATACCTGATGCAAGGACAGACTCTGCTGGGGGCACCTGATGCAAGGAAGGACTCTGCTGGTGGCAGGCGATGTGGCTAGTGACACGCTCAGGGATCCCACTGATTCGGCATTATGATGAGTTGAATGATTTCATTTTATATTACAATGTAATAAAAGAAATAATGCACTTCAATCATCCTGACACCATAACAATCATGGTGCCGGAATGATTGAAGCGCTAACACCAGGTGTTTGGAGTATCTTTATCTGCTGATTGTTAAACTTTCTAGAATACACATATTTCTATTGTTGTGTAGGATCTGGGCCTGCTGTCCCTCCATTCCTCTCTCCCCCTTTCCATCCCTCATTCATCTCAGACTCTAACCACACCCCCTTTGAGCCACGCCCATTTAAGCCACGCCCACAATTTCACGTAAACCACTAACATTTTTCGCCGTGGCACGCTTCACGCGCCGCAGTTTTCTTTTTTTTTGCTATGCCACGCCTAGAAATGCATGCCCCGCCCCCTATTATATGGCTCCGCCTACAGCCCAAAAATTTTTTTGGCAATGTTGGCAACTATGCGCTTTAAGTAGTTCTAAAGGCAGGACATTTTTTTTTTACCTTAATGCATTCCCTGCATTAAGGCAAAAAAATGACCCAGTAATTGTATCGCCCCTCCCTCACCTCCCTATATACTTACCTGAATCCTGTATCGTTCCAGAGCTGTGCCCGACTGCCAGTCTCCTCCCCCTCTCTCTGCTCTTAGTACACTACACTCCCCTCTTTTCTAAGCTTTAGCGTTGGCTGGTCCTCGGAGCTTAGATAGGGGGGTGACATTATGGAACCCCCACCTAAGTGACAAAAAGGAAAGAAGAATCGATCATTGAGGACAGAAATCATTTTTAGAGTGGGCGCGGTTTATGGAATGTCTTTTTTTTTTCTAATTTCAGTGCTTTTATTCCTCATTTCGAAATCCAGCATTGAAGAACATCTTAATCATACAGGATTTTTAACAGCACTGATCAAATATCCTATCAGAAATAAAATGAAAGAGCAAATAAATACTTATGAACAGTCTGAAAGTATAAATATGCAAGTGTGACTTACTACAGGAACAAGCTCATGCAGATAAGATATTCCAACAAAAGCATTTGAGCGTGTTCATAAACATGTTACAGGAATGTAGTGAGCTTCAATGGCAGAACATGATTTTCTAGCGCCATCTAATGTTAAAGTTGATGTAAACCCTCCATATATCCAGTGAAGTGAACAGCCTCAGATGATACACAGAGATGAAACAAATCTCCCGAAATAAGTTTTACATGTACAGTATCCCATAAAAGTGAGTACACCGCTCACATTTTTGTAAATATTTTATTACAGTGGAATCTTGCATTGCGAGTATTGCGGTTTACGAAAGTTTCGCGATACAAGCTATTTTTTAAGAAAAATTCTCACTCGCTTTGCGAGCGTTGTCTCGCAAGACGAGCAGGATTCAAGCCGCTGGGGTGTGCAGTACTGCATTTGGCCAGTGGCGCGGGGGCGCCGGTGATGCTCGAAGACACTCGGAAACACTCCGTTCCTGAGTGTCTCCGGCGCCCCCGCACCTCTGGCCACATGGGTACTGCATAGACAAGCAGTGGCCGTGGAACAGATTATCTGAGTTTCCATTATTTGCTATGGGGAGACTCGCTTTGATATACGAGTGCTTTGGATTACAAGCATTCTTCTGGAACTAATTATGCTCATAATGCAAGGTATTACTGTATATCATTTCATGTGACAACACTGAAGAAATGACACTTGTCTACAATGTAAAGTAGTGAGTGTACAGCTTGTATAACAGTGTAAATTTGCTGTCCCCTCAAAATAACTCAACACACAGCCATTAATGTTTAAACCGCTGGCAAAAGTGAGTACAGCCCTAAGTGAAAATGTCCAAATTGGGCCCAAAGTGTCAATATTTTGTGTGGCCACCATTATTTTCCAGCACTGCTTTAACGCTCCTGGGCATGGAGTTCACCAGAGCTTCACAGGTTGTCACTGGAGTCCTCTTCCACTCCTCCATGATGACATCACGGAGCTGGTGGATGTTAGAGACCTTGTGCTCCTCCACCTTCCATTTGAGGATCCCCACAGATGTTCAATAAGGTTTAGGTTTGGAGACATGGTTGGCCAGTCCATCACCTTTACCCTCAGCTTCTTTAGCAAGGCAGTGGTCGTTTTAGAGGTGGGTTTGGGGTCGTTATGTTGGAATACTGCCCTGGGGCCCAGTCTCCGAAGGGAGGGGCTCATGCTCTGCTTCAGTATATCACAGTACATGTTGGCATTCATAGTTCCCTCAATGAACTGTAGTTCCCCAGTGCCGGAAGCACTTATGCAGCCCCAGACCATGACAATCCCACCACCATGCTTGACTGTGGGCAAGACACACTTGTTTTTGTACTCCTCACGTGGTTGCCACCACACACGCTTGACACCATCTGAACCAAATAAGTTTATCTTTTTTTAAATCATATCCTTTTTATTAGTTTTTCAGATTATACATTATTCATCATAAACAGTATAAAAACAAAGAACAGCCGTTTTTAGTGTATTATCCCATATCACAATCAAAAATAAAATATCTAACCCTTACTTTTTCCCTTTATCTCCCCCCCCTCCCACATCACCCCAATTACCCTCCCCCCTCCCCCACAGTTGCTTCCAATAAAATAGTTATATCTTAAATTTGGCAAAACTTATTACCCAATTAGATACATATTACTTAATACTTATTCCCTCAAATATGTATTCCTTGATACTAATAATCCTACCCACACTAAAGATTTATATATTCCTACCCTGACACCACAAACCCCAAATCCTTAAGAACTTCCCCTTCTAATATAAATTGTCCTCTCTGTTCCAACTAGTAAGTTCATTGTGCGAACCCATTCTTCAGGAGTAGGAGGCACTGCTGATAACCATGCTTTCGCAATCAATTTATCTTGATCTCATTAGATCACAGGACATGGTTGCAGTAATCCATGTCCTTAGTCTGCTTGTCTTCAGCAAACTGCAGGCTTTCTTGTGCATCATCTTTAGAAGAGGCTTCCTTCTGGGATGACAGCCATGCAGACCAATTTGATGTAGTGTGCGGTCTGAGCACTGACAGGCTGTGCTGGCAGCACTCATACGTCTTTTTCCCAAAGACAACCTCTGGATATGATGCTGAGCACGTGTACTCAACTTCTTTGGTCGACCATGGCGAGGCCTGTTCTGAGTGGAACCTGTCCTGTTAAACCGCTGTATGGTCTTGGCCACCGTGCTGCAGCTCTTTTTCAGGGTCTTGCCAATCTTCTTATATCCTAGGCCATCTTTATGTAGAGCAACAATTCTTTTTTTCAGATCCTCAGAGAGTTCTTTGGCCTGAGGTGCCATGTTGAACTTCCAGTGACCAGTATGCGAGAGGGATACCACCAAATTTAACACACCTGCTCCCCATTCACACCTGAGACTTTGTAACACTAACGAGTCACATGACACCAGGGGTGGGGGGGGGGGGATGGGTAATTGGGCCCAATTTGGACATTGTCACTTAGGGGGTGTACTCACTTTTGTTGCCAGCGGTTTAGACATTAATGGCTGTGTGTTATTTTGAGGGGACAGCAACTGTACACTGTTATACAAGCTGCACACTCACTACTTTACATTGTAGCAAAGTGTCATTTCTTCAGTGTTGTCACATGAAAAGATAGGATAAAATATTTACAACAATGTGGGGGTGTACTCACTTTTGTGAGATACTGTATATCTGCTGTCTTCATGTTTATATATCCTTTAGAAAGTGCACATCCTGTCTTAAGTTTTTCTCTTCCTGGTTAGCACTGGGAGTGGATTATTGGCATTCAACCAAGAGAGCCGATTGGAGGAAAGGCACACACACCCCCTCTCCTCATTGGCAAAGGAAGAAAGGAATATGTAGAGTTCCTCTCTTGTACAGCAAGCTGACAGCTAATCTATTTAAAGCAACCTTCCCCACACCCACTTCTATCTCCCTTCTCAGAGAACTGGTAAGCTACAGAGCAAGAGACAGCTAGCTTTGAAGAGAGATAAGAAAACACTACAGATATTTGTGCCCACCTCAAATTTCATGAATCAGGTTTACATCCACGTTAAGAAAGCAAATCAATTTTTGTACTGGGAAACCAGGGATGGTTTTATCTGAGAATGTTACCACTGCTCCACCCGTTCTGTTTCCAGCTACTTTGAGCCTAGGTTCACACATATGCAATGTCAGACATCGCATGTAATTAGCATCGGATTAGCATGTGATGTCTGTGCAATGCAAATTCAGCCATACAGTTTGTATGGCTGAACTCGCATTGGATTTGCACAAAAATAGTGCAGGAAATGTTTTTTTTTTTTTTTCTTTTCCCGCACTGGAATTGGATCGCATGAGTGTTCAGACCCATGCGATCCGATTCCTGTCTGAATTCAAAGTTCGCACCCCCCCAAACCGATCTGGGGGGGGGGGGGGGGGGTGTCAATAACTTTGTATTGAACTGCCTGCGAGGGAGATGTGATGAGGGAACCGGCTCTGGAAACACACTTGTCCCCCCATCGTTTATGTGTGTGAACCCAAGCTAAAAGGTATTTTGTTACCTCAAGTAGGAATCCTTGTTTCCTTCACACCTCTTTTTCTGAAGTCACAAATCTAAAAATATAGATGGGTGCTGCCATCTTGTTATCTGTGCAGTACCCAGTAGAACATATGCATCAATCCCTCCCTATGTGCATCCAGGAAACATAATTTGCCATTGCAACCTCAGTGCCTTGGAAAAGTATTCATACCCCTTGAAATTTTCCACATTTTCTTATATTACAACCAAAAAACGTAAATGTATTTTATTGGGATTTTATGTGATAAACCAACACAAAGTGGCACATAATTGTGAAGTGGAAGGAAAATGATAAATTGTTTTCAAATTTTGCTTACAAATAAAATATGTGAAAAGTGTGGCGTGCATTTGTATTCAGCCCCCTTTACTCCGATACCTCTAACTAAAATCTAGAGGAACCAATTGCCTTCAGAAGTCACCTAAATTAGTAAATGGAGTCCAACTGTGTGTAATTTATTCTCAGTATAAATACAACTGTTCTGTGAAGCCCTCAGGTTTGTTAGAGAACCCTATTAAACAAACAGCATCATGGAGGCCAATGAACACACCAGACAGGTCAGGGATAAAGTTGTGGAGAAGTTTAAAGCAGGGTTAGATTATAAAAAAAATAAAAATAAAAAAATACCAAGCTTTAAAACATCTTACGGAGCACTGTTCAATCCACCATACAAAAATGGAAAGAGTATAGCATAACTGCAAACCTACCAAGACATGGCCGTCCACCTAAACTGACAGGCAAAGAGAACATTCACCAAAGAAGAAGACATAAGGCCCATGGTAACTCTGGAGGAGCTGCAGAGATCCACAGCTCAGGTGGGAGAATCTGTCCACAGGACAACTATTAGTCTTGCACTTCACAAATCTGGCCTTTATGAAAGAGTGGCAAGAAGAAAACTATAAGAAGTCCCATTTGCAGTTTGCAAGAAGATATGTGGGGGACATAGCAAACATGTGGAAGTAGGTGCCCTGGTCAAATGAGACCAAAATTTAACTTTTTGGCCTAAAAGCAAAACGTTATGTGTGGTGGAAAACGAACACTGCAAATCGCCCTGTGTCTATTCAGAAATGGAGCCACGGCCCGGCCCTGCCCCCTCTCTCTCCTCATTGGCTGACTCAATTTGACAGCAGCAGGAGCCAATGGTGCTGTGCTGCTGTCTCAGTCAATGAGGAGGGGAGTGCCGGGCAGCCGAGACACACCTGCAACATTGCTGGATCTAGATGGACCCGACGGGGGAGTTGCACACAGAAGGCTTTTTATCTTAATGCATAGAATGCATCAAGAAAAAAAAAAACCTTCTACCTTTACAACCCCTTTAGGGTTTTTGTTTTACCTCAATGTATTGTATGCATCAAGGTAAAAAACCTTCTGTGCCAGAGGATCCCCCACTCCTCCAAAAACTTACCAGGGCACAATCTTGATCCAGCAATGTGCTTTAAAGCAGCAGCTCTCTCCCTCCTCACTGGACAGATTGATAGCAGTGGGAGTTCCCACTGCTGCAAGGGGCAGGAGGCTGAGCTGCCCTGTCTGCATCTATAGATGCAGACAAAGTGGCTTGGGAGCGACCCCATGTGAGTGCCCCCCATAGAAAGCAGCTTTCTATGGTAGACACTCGCCAAAGAGAAGGAGCCAGGTGCGCCAGCAGGGGGACCCAAGAAGAGGATTGGGGCTGCTCTGTGCAAAACCAGTACACAAAGCAGGGAAGAATAAAATATTTTTTCTTAAAATCAAACAAGCAAGCTTTACTATCACTTTAACATTTGATTCAGGTAGGAATGGACCTTCCCCAAATGAAGACCACATACACTGTTAGAATTCCTTCAAAAAAAAAAAAAAAACAACAAAAAAAAAAAAAGAAGGACAGCTTTGTAGAACAATGCAATTTTATTTTAAAGATAAATAAAATGATCAACCATATAATATAAAAAAAAAAAAAAAAAAAAAAAAAAAAAAAAAAAGGTACAGGATTCTCCTGCTCCACAAAAAAGAAACAGTTAAACAGGAACAGTCATTTAGGCACAATACAGAATTTGTAACATCAAAGTATACATTGAACAGCTCAGCTGTTCATTCAATTCCCATCAGATCATGTGCTTCACAGAGACATAAAAAATAGTCATGAAAAGGTAAGAAAACAGACAGTACACATAGAGAACATGCAGGGGAAGGATTAAAGGTCTCCAAAGGATATGCAGCGGCGGGGTCAATCTCTTCCTAGAGGATTCTTAGTAGATCTTAGAGACTCGGGGGGTCTCTGTCCTCTCACAAGACCACACTGAAAAAACAAGTCCCTTGTAGCTGCATTCTTCATCTGTATTACAAAGAGCACAACAACTTAAAGGGTTATAAACCCAAAAATGTCATATTTCTGCTTACCAATCATTAGATGTGGTGGCTGCATTGGTTTTCCTATTTTAGGCTCCCCTCCGACCTCTGTTTTCACCTGAGGATCTGACCAGTAACACAACTCCTGTATTAGAGTGCCTCCACTCTGGATGAATGAGCGCCCTAGTCAGTTTGGGGGGACAGGTGAGTGTTTGATGCACTAGCAGATTTAAATACACTAACAAATTAAAGCCAAATTCCACATACTTCCTAAGCAAACTTTTTTTCCCCCCCTTTTGGGATAAAGGTTTTTCATGACTAAATAAAAGCTGATCATTGTAAGCACCCGGTGTTAAATGGTTAGTCCCCCCTCTGTAAACTGATACATCTGGAAGAGAGCATGTTCTTTTGAAAAACAGATTTACTGGCCGCATCACCATGCAAAAGAGAAGAAAAAAAGCCTAAATAATAAAAACACAAATGCAGCCATCACATCTAAGAATTGTTAAGCTGCAACATAATAAAATGGGTTTATTACTATTAAAAAGTGCAACGTTTCGGAGTTGGGCAGGACCCCTTTGTCATCACATGCCTAACGAAGGGTTCCTGAGCGTAGATCCTTGGTGTGCTGGCGAATATATACGCTTTCTTAACCCTTTCACACCGAAGCCTATTTTTGACATTTGTTGCTTAAAAGTTAAATTCTGTATTTTTTGCTACAAAATTACTTAGAACCCCCAAACATTATATATTTTTTTTTAGCAGCGATACTAGAGAATAAAATGGTGCTCATTGCAATATTTTATGTCACACGGTATTTGCGCAGCGAACTTGCAAACGCACTTTTTTGTGCAAAAAGACACTTTCATGAAAAAAAAAAAAACCCAAAACACACTAGACAGTAAAGTAAGCCCAATTTTTTGTATAATGTGAAAGGTGAGTAAATAGATACCAAACATGTCAGGCTTTGAAATTGCGCCCGCTCGTGGAATGGGGACTGACTACGGTACCTAAAAATCTCCATAGGCGAAGTTTTAAATTTTTAATGGTTATCAGGTTTGAGTTACAGAGGAGGTCTTTTGCTGGAATTATTTCTCTCACTCGAACGATTGTGGAGATACCTCATATGTGTGATTTGAACACCGTTTACATATGCAGGCGCAACTTATGTATACATTTTCTTTGCTGCGCGAGCTCAAGGGGACAGGGGCACTTTAAAACGTATTTATATTTTTACATTGTCACTTTAAAAAAAAAAACATTCTGATCACTTTTATTGCTGTCACAAGGAATGTAAACATCCCTTGTGACAGTAATAGGTGGTGACAGGTACTCTTTATAGAGGGATCTGGGGTCTAAAAGGCCCCAAATCCCTCCTTTGCATTTCACAGTATTCAGATTGCTAAAAAAACAGCGATTCTGAATACTGTAATTTTTTTAAAAATCGGTGCCATTGGCAGTTGAGTAAACTGGAAGTGACGTCGCTTCCGTGTGTTTACATAGAAGACCGTAACACAAAAGCTGTTTCCGGCTTCGTTTCAGTCTTACTCTAGCCGGCGGAAGTGCCGGATCACGGATTGGGTCCCCCCAGTGGGACGTGAGGCCCGGAGAGAGCGGCGGAAGGCGGGACGGACATCCCCTCCCGTTCGTTTGGGAGAACAACTGACCGGCTTTTAGCCGCATCGGTTGTTATCAATAAAGAGCCAACCGCCCGCTCTAAACAACGCTACCAGGTTGATACTTGCAGCTGCAGTCAACACCCCGGTATAACCCGAGAGCCTAGGACGCAAATGTGTGTACGGTTGGCGCTAAGAGGTTAATGTCTTCAGGATTCAACTGGTAATCGCTACAGCACCCACCATTGATGAGCCTTGTTTTCCAGGAACGTGTGCGACAGGAATATAGACAAGAGAGCCACAAGGCAGGATGTGATGTCACACCTGGGGTGAGCTGGCTGATATAGGTAGCACGTTTTGCAACTCCTATTTGGCTTTTTAATCATAATAAACCCATTGATGCTGCACTTAGCTGGCGCCCTCGTGTTCCTCTTTTGTAATGTCAGGAGATTTGTTACTGTCTCAGGTGGGACTGCCTAATGATGTACATCATCCTTCCTATGGGACTTTTATGAACTACCTATGCTATACAAGCATATCTTTACATTTATCTGGGGGGGGGGGCGGTAGGGGCCAACTCATGTGGATGGTACATTAGCATATGTTTACACCACAATTTCAATTGTTTGTGCAACATAATAAAGGTTTGCTTTTGGGTTAATACTGCTTTAATTAGACCAACGGCTGAACTGGATGCACTGGTGTCTTTATTCAACCTTGCCAAAGATTAATCTTTCTTCTAGCCATGAAAGCTGGTCAGGACAGGCAGCCTTCTCCACCTGACTCTCTGGGAAATATAAATACAGTAATGTGCATTTCACTCACCTTGCCCGAAACCATTTAATACATGAAATATTTATTTCATGTGGAGTAAGCCATATGTATGTATATACATTATCCATATATACGCACACACACTTCAGTCTTTTACTCACCAGTCCCTGATACAGTGAGATCTCAGATGTGCTGCCTACTTGGCACAAAGTCTTTGACACGGGAACCTCCATACTTACGGTATCTATGGAGAGTTTGTAGCATAAACCCTACTTAGGACTGAATGGAGAATGTGGCATGCTGTGCAAACACGGTAGAGAAACAGAAGCTGCATTAGGGAAGGGTAACTAGGAAGAGCATTAAAAAAAATATATATATATTTATAATATATATAATATATATATATATATAGTAAGAGCGAAGTTAGGCTTGATTGCTGAACTCTAGTGAGTTTAGAAAATAACATTCTCTAGCTAAGGGACACAGCTTGAGGATAATGTGCATCCCAGGGTTATAAGGCTGCCTGCAGGAGAAATGGACAGGAGAAAAAGACACAGGAAACAGAAGGCCAGTCTTCTTCAGGCTATACTCGATCCCACACGTTTAGTTTTGCTTACTGTCCTTAGAACGAATGTTTTAATTTTTTTTGCTTGAATTGAACGTTTTTCTACTACCAACAGCTACTGGTAGATTCAGGCTGAAGTCTTTATAGTGAATAAAGTGGTAAAACCTGTGTCTGTTCATTAAGTATTTTGGTGTTCTTTCTGCGATGGTCCTGCAGTTGGCAGAGACTACCCACCTGTGTTTGTTAGCACAGGGCTCAGCTTCAAGTCAGGCTAGTATATCTGGGTATTTTTTGTGGAGTTATCAGGACTAGAGCTGCATGAGATTAAAATACTAAATGCAAAGAAACCCCCACTACCTGTCCTACCCACCTCTCTAAACACTTATCTAGCTCCATGTTACCTCAGCTGGATCCAGCATCACCAGGGCTGGAACAAAAAAAAGGTGGGCAGCCGGGGAAGCTGCCCTGGGCACAGTGGTGACAGGGGCACCCACTCACCACACCCACACACACTCCAGATCACAGGCTGGCAACTAGTGGGCCTTGGCTTCTGCTACTTGTGTACTCCAACATGCCCACTCCCGCCACCTACAGCCAACACGAAAAATAAAAAATACAATGCATGCACAGCTACCTTCTAGCTGCTAGAAAGCAAGTGATTAGCCACGCATGTGCAGTGCACACTCAATGACAGCTAGAGTATGGCAGCCAAGAATGGGTGCAGGGTGGTAGCCCCCACTTAAAGGCATGCATTAGTAGCAGCAGAGAGGGGTGCAGTTCTGCATCCTTGCCCTGGGCGCTGGATGAACCTGTCCCACTTCTGGGCGTCACTCCCCTTACCTCCTGGTTTCACAGGAAAAACTAGAAGCCATGGGCTCCTGCTGCCATCAGTCAAGCTCCTGTGAGGAGGGAGTGGGAACACAGATTCCTGGCTCTTTGTAAATCTATGGACACACATAGCTTGGCACAGGACCAAATGGGAGCCTCCTTAACACCTCACTTGCTACAGGAGGCACCCGAAGGAGAAGAGCCTAGAAAAAAAAAAAAAAAAAAACTTTAATGTTACTTTAAGTCCTACTCTGCAGATTAACAGTGTAAACAAGGCTGCAACAGGGGAAAAAAAAAAAAAAGTGTTCTCCTCCCATCATATGCCATCATTCTCTCCGAGGACTGCTTACTACAATTGAGCAGGTGAGAGGTAGGATGGGTTGTAGCCTCAAAAAGGAGCTAGCCTTCAGTTTTCTATGTGCCTACTGCAGTATAAACCCAGGGTGCTCATTATCCTGCTGTGTCCCTCAACAAATGGTGAGAAAGACTTCTGCTAAGTCCAAAAATCCTAATTTTGGGTTTGCCCAGATATACACTTTATAGACCGGTTGTAGCCACTATGGGAGAATCTGTGGTCAGTTTTGGTGCCTCATACAATTATAGATTACATTCAATCTACAGGAGTGTAACACCCTCATTTTTCAGCCTACAACAATAAACAGACAGTTGGGCACCCAGACAAATTGCATTGCAGTACCCCCGGGCACAGAAGAGATTGAGCACAGCTGCCAAGAGTACCAGTAAAAGGGATTTTCATAATTCATTGACAATTGATCTGGTAATACAAGGAAACGCACATGAATATTACAGACTTCATAGATAAAACTGCTGGCAAGGCATGCTGGACCGCAGTTCCCCTGAGTGTTACAAATAGACTCCTTGGGTACAAAAGAAAAAAATCATATAAAAAAGTAGCAAAAATAGAAAGCTTAAACAAAAAACTGGGAAAAATTTTTTTTCAAAAAAAGAAAAAATCAGTTGCATAATGAGAAAGGAGAAAAAGTTGCTTTCAGTCACCAGCTCTCTGCTCACGGAGCCCTGAGAACAGAGATTGGCAGGGTTAGAACCCTCGGATATCAGTGTTAGACCCGGTGGGGGACAGATGCAGCATCTGACTGATGCTGCACCCACCTATTTAAGTATGATTGTGGGGAAAAATAAAAAAATACCACAGATCTCTTTTAATACAGACTCTTAGGCCTGGACACATCTCACCGAAGTCTCATTACAAACCAAGCTTCCTAGGAAGCCTCTCAGTAACAAAACATTAGGTAACAGCTTTGATGTGAAATCTTCTTGGTCATTGAGCTTCTCAGATCTACGTTTGGCACCAGAAGGTTTGTGTTACCAGTAAATGACCTAAACCCAGATAGAAAAAGCCATTTACAGCCTACAAATGTAGAGCCTTGTTAAAAGACATGGCGCAATGGTGTGGAGTAAGCCCGAGCAACTGAATCACAGAGCAGACTGCAGCAGTTTAGTGTAAATAAGCTCAGAGCGCCGCTCTAAGCACCCCAGACTACCCTGGTGATCCACAGCTCTGTCGGGTGCCGGCATCCAGGTACACATCTAAGATAGCAGTTTTATATGGAAGCCGAAAGGACACTGCACTATCAGTTGGATAGGGGTGAAAAGTGTCAGCAGGGGTGGCCAACGAGGGGCCAAGGCTGTGGGCATTTCATCATTCCCTGATAGGAGTGTGGCATCCTTTAAACTTCTATATACAGTGTGTAGTCTCAAACTAATTTCTGATTGGTTGCCACGGGTTACAACCCCACAATTGCTCTAAACCATAGTATTACCAATGTAACAACTGTATTAGAAAAAAAAAAAAAATGGAAATCCTATTCAACTAGGACACGTACAATCAGTAATCCAGAAAAGTACTCACTTCTTTATACACAGTAGGGGCCCTATTCACTGTTCCTAAATGGACCCCCAAAACGTAGGAGGTTTGCACAGAGCAGATCTTCATTTCATAGCTGCAATACCAGATCATCATCAGTAGGTGGAACTGCAAGTGAAGTCAGGAATTATGGCTCCAGATCCCAATAACACCTGGGAGCTGTGTGAAAAGCTGACCCCTTTGTGAGCTTATGAGCCATCAGGGGTATTTCCAGATTTCCTGAAAGTCATGATTAAAGAGGACCTGAACTCTGGAAATGGTAGGACTAGCTGTACTTAGATGATCTCAAATCGCATATATACAGCTATGAGTCTACAGAACAGAAGAGGTGCCTAGGCATAGGAAGTACATCTGCATATTTCAGGGAGAATAAGACAAAATAGATTTTTTCATAGTATTGCTTAGGTTAATTTACATTACTAGATGTTCCCTATGACAAAGCAAATATTCACTTTTTTTGAGTTCAGGTCCAATTTAAAATTTGAAGACAAATAAAGAAAAATACAGGACTGGCCTAGTTTGCATACGTTTACATATATGCCTACACATCTAACTAACATCTTTCACATGCTAATTTACCCAGCCGAAAAATATATAGATATGGCTTGGACCGGCTGTCAGATAATTGGATGTGTGATCAGGTTGTATTTGTAGGTGTCAGCAGCTCAAGCAATGCTCCGACGGCTCCAAAATAACCCTACAGAGGGGAAAAAAAAAAAAAACAGACATTGTTCAGCGATATAGAATTTGTATGTTAAAGAACAAAGTAGAAGGTCATGTACACAGACAGACTAAAACGTGTGCTGATTTGGCAGGCGGTCTGTAATACCAACAACCCTGTCATAGGACATACAAGTAATGATATAATTAGCAGAGTTCTTTATTTGGCTAAAAATATGAACATATGGTAAAAACGTTCACCAATGTGGACTTGCACTTTAAACCTGTAACATTAGAGAAAGGACACATGAGGAGAAGGAACACCTCAAGGTGGGCAGGCAGACCCAGAAATGTGGTTGGGATATCCATCTGGATTTAAAATCCACCAATGAGACCGGCTTCAAACTTCAACCGATCCCTTTCCCACCCATCACGATACAGAGCAGACCTGTCCACCACAAGCTGGATTCTGTAGTTGTGTGAGGTAATGCAGTTTAATATAAAAATATAACAGATCCTTACGCGCCACTGTTCATTCCTGTTTCTATCTCAGCAAGCCACCACTAATACGCGATTCACACAATCCAAAGTAAATATAAAAATACCCTGCCTTGTAGCTAAAGAGCTTAACCACCTATGCTGCCCACTAACAGTACATTTACTGCTAGTGGGTGGCACAGCCAGGCTCACAGTATGTCATCCAGAAGGTGCGCACTAGCGCTTCCCCTGGGGCGCGATACCGTAACTGCTGTGTCTGGTGGACACAGCGGATCATGGCACTCAGTACCTGTCCAGGGTATCATGTGATCACTATGATTGGTCATAGTGATTACATGATTATAATGTAAACAGTCATGCATGGTTTTTAATTCATGACTACTTGCTTAGTGTTGTGAAGCTGTGATTGGCCTACAGCTATCACATTGGTACCCGACACTCTGTACCGTGTGATTAGCTGTAGGCCAATCACAGCATGTTAAGGCTACTTTCACACCGAGTCGCTTTACAGGAGTTTTAGCCTCTCCTATCACTCCAGCGTGAAAGCCCAAGGGCTTTCACACTGGAGCTGTGCACTTGCAGGGCGTTAAAAAAAGTCCTGCAAGCAGCATCTTTGGGGCGGTGACACCCCTGCCTATTGAAATCAATAGGCAGCGCCGCCAAAGCACCTGCAAAGCGCTTCAGCAGCCGCACTACACAGGCGCTATTAAACCCTTAATCGGCCGCTAGCAGGGTTAAAAGCGCCGCTAAAAGTGCCCTAACAGAAAGCGATTCATGACAGTTCTGTATTGCTTTTAAAACAGAGATCACTGTAATCAGCAATAACCGTGAAAAAAAAAAAAAAACCCTGATCACCCCCACAGAGCAGTACAGTGTCACCATGGTGACATTGTAGACTAAGGCCCCTTTCACACTGGAGCGGTTTTCAGGCGGTATTGCGCTAAAAATATCGCCCCTAAACAGCCTCCGCTGTTTGTTCAGTGTGAAAGCCCGAGGGCTTTCACACTGAAGCGGTGCGCAGGCAGGGCAGTGAAAAAAGTCCTGCAAACCGCTTTTTTGGAGCGGGGAAGGAGCGGTGTATTCACCGCTCCTTCCCCGCTCCTGCCCATTGAAATCAATGGGACAGCGCGGCAATACCGCGGCTATAGCCGCGCTGTACGAGGGATTTTAACCCTTTTTCGGCCGCCAGCGGGGGGTAAAACCGCACCGCTAGCGGCCGAATACCGCTGCAAGAACGACGGTACAGCAGCGCTAAAAATAGCGCTGTTGTACCGCCGACGCCCCCACCGCCCCAGTGTGAAAGGGGCCTAACTTTCACACAGACTAAAAAATATATACCGATTTGGGTTGTTTTTTTTTACCAGACTGCATTTTGGCCTACATTCATGAAGAAAGATTATTTGTTTGCAAAATTTTATAACAGAAGCTAAGAAAAAATGTGGTTTCAAAATTTTATGTATTTTTTGAGTTTAAATAAAAAAAAACAGTGGTAATTACCACTAAAAAAAAGCACTATTTGAAGAAAATAAAAATAAGATATAAACTTCATTTTTTCATACAGTGTTGCATGACCGCGCAACTGCCAGGTAAAGTAGTGCAGTGCTGAATAGTAAAAAATGGTCTGGTCTTGAAGGGGGTAAATCCTTCCGGAGGACAAGTGGTTAACATGCCTTTCTACCTAAATGTATTTAGATCAGCTATACACAGGTCAGCCATAACATTATGACCACAAGGCTGCAGGCAATACCGGCGATTGGTCCTTTGCCCTCTAACTGCCATTTTTTTGGCCATAGCTTCCAGATTTCAGATCCCCTTTACATATGGCAAAAATACGCAGACAAAATCCTGAATAGCTTGGACAGTATTGTTGGAACTGATACTTCTTATAAAAGGAAATAGCCAAAATTTGAACATTTTATAAAAGCCCCAAGAAAAAAACCCCTCCTCGTCATCTCACCTCATGCTCCATGAAGAGGGCCTTGAGCTGTCCTTTAGACCAGTAATCCAGAGCATAGGCCAACAGCTTCATAGAAATGGTATTAATCCGCAAGAAGTTTCCCACAAACACCACTTGGCTGATATTCTGTCACAACCAAGAGAGAAACAGTTACCTTGTATACAGACCATGACTGCCTTACCCTAAAAAGGTGCACCTGTGCCCAATCTATGGACATTAACCACTTGCCAACCAGGCTTTTTCTGGCACTTTTTGTTTACAAGTTTAAATCAGTATTTTTTGCTACAAAATTACTTATAACCACCAAACATTAGAAAATGGCGATCGTTGCAATTTAAAAACAAAAATACATTTTAATGAATTATAAAAAACAAATAACATTATACCCCAATTTTTTTGCAAAAATGTGAAAGAGGAGGTTATGCCATATAGATAGATACTGAACATGTCACGCTTTAAAACTAAGCACGCGCGTGGAAGGGCGACAAACTATGCTACTTAAAAATCTCCATAGGTGACATTTTAAACGCCTTTACATGTTACTATTTAGAGTTACAGAGGTGGTCTAGTGCTAGAAATTTTGCACTCCTAACGTTTGCAGCAATACCTCACATGTGGTGCCAACACCATTTACATGCGCGACTTACGTATGCGTTCGCTTCTGCGCAAGCACGAAGGGATGGGGACGCTTTCCTTTTTTCCCTTATTTTACTTTTTATTCTTATACTGTCCCTTTATCACTTTTAATCCTATTACAAGGAATGTAAACATCCCTTGTAATAGAAATAAGGATGACAGGTCCTCTTTTATAGAGAGATCCAGGGTCAAAAAGACCCCAAAATTTTTTTATTTTTTTTTTAATTCGACTTTATTTTCATTTTTTCCCAACAAACAAAACATTTTTATATAAAAAGACAGTAAAATACATTTCTACAATTACATACTCAACCCGCCCCCCGAAACCCAACCCCTTCCCGTCTCATTTAAGATCAAAAACATTTCCAAAGGTAAGCTTCCTAGAGATGATTCGCAATCCCGGGCATCAATCCTTGGGTTTCTACCCATACCTTTTCAAATTTTCCACTACCCCCCCTTCTCGCATAGGCCAGTTTTTCTATTATTGTGTTAAATTTAAATGTAAAGAAGAAATTTTGGTTATCTACTTCCAGTCTGACCCGAAAGGGATGTCGCTCAGGGCCTCCTAGGCCAGATTCAAACAAAGAGTATGTACATTTTGATAGTCTATGGGAGCAGTCGCCCACACCGTCAGATCGTTTCTCGGGCGAACCAGTGGAAATTATAAGCCCAAGAAACACTTGTGAGCGGCGTGGGGTGGGGGGGTTTGGGCGATGATGGGGGTGTCCCCTCCTGCCAAGGAAAGCATTCCAGTGGCTCATGAGCCACTCGGAATGCTTTTGTGTTCGTGAGAAAGTCAGCTGCAAAATACAGCGGACTTTTTACTACAAGTTTAAGAATACTGAATATAGTAATACATAATGCCAAAAATACTGGAAAATAGATTTCTTGTTTACGCACACTTTTAAAGGGCGCTCTGGTGGTTTTGGGTTCCCGCGCGCATTTGTAATTGTTTTCATTTAGCTCTAATTTTGCAAACAATTACATATACAATCCTATTACAGATATCCTTATCATTGAAGCTTGGGTATGATTTAATAGTCAGGTCAGCGATCTTTCTCCAACAATGTATTATTTAGTCTGAAACCAGAACGAACAAATCTTATATTGCCCACTAGAGGGAGTAACCGGCCAGAAGGATGATTGGGTCTCTGCTCTTTCATAGCCCTGTACAATGCTGCTTGACTTAGATGCTACAAGGCAGCACTGTAAAGAAGCTGAAAGCTCAGAGGCAGTTGTCACAATGTCAATATGGACGCTGTAATAAAACAAACCATCAGCTGATATACATTCTCAAAATATTTTTTTTACTATTGGAAAATAAATCTATGGAAAGTTCTGTTGATTACGTATTCGCCATTGTCTATACTTTACCAACACATCCTCTAAACACCAATCTACAGCCCATGTATCCCAAATAAGGATGAGCTCCGGCGTGTTCGCACACTCCACGTGCAGAGCCTGCCAGGAAGTCGGCACGGTGCTGCGCTAATCACAGGCAGCGAGACATTTTCCCAATGTGCGGCTGCAGAGATCAGGAAATGTCTCACTGCCTGTGATGAGCGCAGCGCCGACTTCCTGACGGGCTCTGCACGTGGAATGTGCGAACATGCCGGAGCTCATCCTTAATCCCAAATCTTCAAGCAGGACTTGTTACCACAGAAGATACCCCTCTACACTACCCAACATGCATTCTGAGTTAACAGAACTCCTGTAATATATTCACTGCAGAGATTGCTGCCAAGATTGTACAGCAGCTGGTCATGTGACCTAATGCCTAGGCACGTGCTTTGTGCTGGAAGGGAGGATCAGAATGCAGACTGACCAATGCTCCCCAGCAGCAAGTATCATGTGCTCAAACATCTAAGGATTTGGTCACGTGACCAACCATTGTAGAATTCTAAGAGCAGTTTCTGATGTGAAGGTATTTAAAAACCTCTGCTACCTTTTAGGAGTTAAAAGTGTGGTGGGCACGGTGCCATGTATAATAAATCCACTTTAGGAGGATACAAACACCTTCCAATCCAGCTATATCATTTGTCCCCCTGATCATTTTTTTTTCCTGCAGCCGCAACCACCTGCACATAAAAACACGCTGCCGGTTTGCCAGCATTGGGAACTACAATGCACTTGAGTTTGTGCGGGCAGCATTTTCAAAAAATGGTGCAAGGACCTATCCCTGCACTTCAAGAGGCACAGCAGCCCATTAAAATGAATGGGCCGTTGTGCTAGCGCAAAACACACCTTGCAGAGCCACACAAGCGTGAACCTAGCCTCAAGTAGAGCATCTGACCAATCCAATGTGTGTATGGAAGTGTTTTTGATACATTTGTGACTGGAGTTTCTAATCAGATTGAAAGTGATTGATGTACTTGCCTTAATCTATAGCACTTAAGCTGACCATAAGACCCCTTTCACACGGAGTTTTTCAAGCGCTAAAAAAAGCGCCTGCATAGTGCCTGAAAAAAGCCTCAGCTGCAAACCCAGTGTGAAAGCCTGAGTGCTTTCACACTGGGGCGCTGCGCTGGCAGGGCGTCACAAAAAGTCCTGCCAGCAGCTTCTTTGCAGCGGTGAATACACCGCTCCTCCACATTGAAAACAATGGGGCAGCGCTGCTCTACCTCCAGCAAAGCGTTGCTGCAGCGACATTTTGCTGGCGAATTTAACCCCTTTCGGCCGCTAGCGAGGGTTAAAACTGCCCCGCTAGCGGCCGAATAGCGGCGATAAAACGATGGTAAAGCAGCACTAAAAATAGCATCGCTTTACCACTGACGCCCGGGGTGGCTCAGTGTGAAAGGGGTCTTAATGATTTGTTTTTGCTAAACGAGAAATAAACAAACCGCTTCCTCCATCTGTTGAGGTGTGTGGAGGAATCTTCCCTGCTGGGACATTGTATTCTGATAGCAGGGCTCTCTGTTAGAATACGCCGATCACCAGCTGCAACCAGCTAAAATTGAGAAATAAAATTCTTAAGTCCCACAATTGACTTCTGTTGAACAGGCATGGCCATACATGGATCAAAATTCATCCGATCCCTGCTGAACTGGCCAGATTTCAATCCATCAGTTTCTCATGACCAAGCTCCAAGGGTCGGAGCGAAACGCATTGGAAGCGTGGCCTTGCTGAAGTATAGGTTGAGGTTGCCACCCAGCACACAGGTGATCGACAGCCTCGGCTGTACATGTCTGTAGAAGATGGCGTGTCCTTTCCCTCCACTCAGGTTTTAATATACACTCAGCTCCCAGCTCTGTGCCATGCAGTGTGTGACATCAAATCCCCACTCCCTGCCTTCTGAAGGAGAGACACCTGTGTACTTTGAAAGGCTGTGGAGAAGAGAGGGCTGCAGATAAGAAGGTACAGCTTATGCAGAAAGATTGAATTCATCTCTGTATCACCTAAAGCCAGTCACTTCAGTGGGTATATGGAAGGGTTTATTATCAAATTTAATGAAAGATCAACCAAATGAGAATTCTTTTCTTCCATGTCATCTGATTGTTCAGTGTGTAGCCTGCCCGTACTTTCATCTTCTACTTGCAATCTTAATATGACTGCAGCAAATGATTTGTGCTTTTGTGTGTGGTAAATTTTTATCAGATTTTTCACACGCTAATGCCCCGTACACACGGACGGATTTTCCGACGGAAAATGTGTGATAGGACCTTGTTGTCGGAAATTCCGAACGTGTGTGGGCTCCATCACACATTTTCCATCGGATTTTCCGACCCACAAAGTTTGAGAGCAGGATATAAAATTTTCCGACAACAAAATCCATTGTCGGAAATTCCGATCGTGAGTACACAAATCCGACGGACAAAGTGCCACGCATGCTCAGAATAAATAAAGAGATGAAAGCTATTGGCCACTGCCCCGTTTATAGTCCCGACGTACATGTTTTACGTCACCGCGTTTAGAACGATCGGATTTTCCGACAACTTTGTGTGACCGTGTGTATGCAAGACAAGTTTGAGCCAACATCCGTCGGAAAAAATCCTAGGATTTTGTTGTCGGAATGTCCGAACAAAGTCCGACCGTGTGTACGGGGCATTACAGAAAAAAAAAAAAAAAAAAAAAAAAAGGAGAAAAAAAAGGCACGGCAAGTGTTTGCAGCACAAGGAATGAACAAATTAAAAGCCAACAGAAACAAAATGTAAAATCAGCATTGTACTGCAACAGGAAAGCAATCTTTTTGTACTTTGAATAAATGAGAGCAGTCTGCATGTCTCACATTGGTACTGGACATTATCTGGACACCCCAATACATCAAGTGTGGCTGAAGGGCTCACCTCATTTAATGCACACATGCGTGCTATGGAACCAATATTATTGGTGATAGTAATGAGGGTGGCTCTGGCCAAGTCTTCCTTGCTCACCAAATCCCTCTTCTCTTTGCTCATCATGTTCCCAAAGCTGGAAGAAGAAGAAGAGAGAGTTCAGTGACTGCACTAGTTATAATAACAGCCCAAACAACTTGTAGAAATGGAACCAGACCACTAACAATCACTTCTGCTGACAAAACAGAGTGGGGCCGACAGAGTAGGAAGCACACAATTTTTAATCTTGAGATGAATCTCCCATCAAGTGTTGCCTCCCGAGAATCCAAATATGAAATGTCTCTGCTGTAAAAACTCTATGAAAAATCGTTTAAAAGGAGGCATGAAATGTGGCTCCGTAATGACCATGACACTTGGGAGATGGCAAAGTATTGTGCTGGAGATGCCATGGCACTGGAGACCCTGAAAAGTATAAGAAGCCAGCATGTTAATTTATTTGTCAGCAAAAATTTGATATTGAAGTATATAATACCCCATCTATACAATTTGACCATTGGGCCGATTTGTAATATTAAATTGGAAACTAGCTCACAGGAGATTGTGATCACATATTACTATACTGATTTATGTTCTCACATTATAGTAGGTGTTACATAGTAGGTGAGGTTGAAAAAAGACACAAGTCCATCAAGTCCAAACTATGTGTGTGATTATGTGTCAGTATTACATTACATATCCCTGTATATTGCGGTCATTCAGGTGATTATCTAATAGTTTCTTGAAGCTATCAATGCTCCCCGCTGAGACCACCGCCTGTGGAAGGGAATTCCACATTCTTGCCGCTCTTACAGTAAAGAACCCTCTACGTAGTTTAAGGTTAAACCTCTTTTCTACTAATCGTAATGCGTGGCCACGAGTCTTATTAAACTCTTCTGCGAAAAAGTTTTATCCCTATTGTGGGGTCACCAGTACAGTATTTGTAAATTGAAATCATATCCCCTCTCAAGTGTCTCTTCTCCAGAGAGAATAAGTTCAGTGCTCGCAACCTTTCCTCAAAACCAAGATCCTCCAGACCCTTTATTAGCTTTGTTGCCCTTCTTTGTACTCGCTCCATTTCCAGTACATCCCTCCTGAGGACTGGTGCCCAGAACTGGACAGCATACTCCAGGTGCAGCTAAACCAGAGTCTTGTAAAGCGGGAGAATTATCGTTTTATCTCTGGAGTTGATCCCCCTTTTAATGCATGCCAATATTCTGTTTGCTTTATTAGCAGCAGCTTGGCATTGCATGCCATTGCTGAGCCTATCATCTACTAGGAACCCCAGGTCCTTTTCCATCCTAGATTCCCCCAGAGGTTCTCCCCCCAGTGTATAGATTGCATTCATATTTTTGCCACCCAAATGCATTATTTTACATTTTTCTACATTGAACCTCATTTGCCATGTAGTCGCCCACCCCATTAATTTGTTCAGGTCTTTTTGCAAGATTTCCACATCCTGCGGAGAAGTTATTGCCCTGCTTAGCTTAGTATCGTCTGCAAATACAGAGATTGAACTGTTTATCCCATCCTCCAGGTCGTTTATGAACAAATTAAATAGGATTGGTCCCAGCACAGAACCCTGGGGAACCCCACTACCCACCCCTGACCATTCTGAGTACTCCCCATTTATCACCACCCTCTGAACACGCCCTTGTAGCCAGTTTTCAATCCATGTACTCACCCTATGGTCCATGCCAACGCACCTTATTTTGCACAGTAAACGTTTATGGGGAACTGTGTCAAATGCTTTTGCAAAATGCAGATACACCACGTCTACGGGCCTTCCTTTATCTAGATGGCAACTCACCTCCTCAAAGAAGGTTAATAGATTGGTTTGGCAAGAACGATTCTTCATGAATCCATGCTGATTACTGCTAATATCATTCTTATTACTAAAATCTTGTATATAGTCCCTTATCATCCCCCCCCCCCCCAAGAGCTTGCATACTATTGATGTTAGGCTAACTGGTCTGTAATTCCCAGGGATGTTTTTTGGGCCCTTTTTAAATATTGGTGCTACATTGGCTTTTCTCCAATCAGCTGGTACCATTCCAGTCAATAGACTGTCTGCAAAAATTAGGTCTGGCAATCACCTGACTGAGTTCCCCAAGTACCCTCGGATGCAAGCCATCCGGTCCCGGTGATTTATTAATGTTAAGTTTCTCAAGTCTAATTTTAATTCCGTCCTCTGTTAAACATGTAGGTGCTTCCTGTGTTGTGTCATGAGGATAAACCCTGCAGTTTTGGTTACTGAAGCCCCCCCCGATTCACTCGTGAAGACTGAGGAGAAGAATAAATTCAATACCTTTGCCATCTCCCCATCCTTTGTAACCAGATGTCCTTCCTCATTCTTTATGGGGCCAATATGGTCTGTCCTCCCTTTTTTACGGTTTACATACTTAAAGAATTTCTTGGGATTTTTTTTGCTCTCCTCCCCTATGTGTCTTTCATGTTCTATCTCAGCCGTCCTAATTGCACCCTTACATTTCTTATTGCATTCTTTATAAAGTCTGAATGCTGAGGATGATCCCTCAACCTTGTATTTTTTGAAGGCCTTCTCCTTTGCTTTTATATGCATTTTTACATTGGAGTTAAGCCATCCAGGATTTTTGTTCGCTCTTTTAAAATTACCCAATGGGATACATTGGCTAATGCCCTTATTTAATATGCTCTTAAAAGCAAACCCATCTCTCCTCCGTATTCTTTGTTCCTAATCGTTTATCCCAATTTATGCCTTTTAGCAAGGTTTGTAGTTTAGGGAAGTTGGCTCTTTTGAAATTCAGTGTCTTTGTGTTCCCTTCATGTTTCCTATTTGTGTGATTTATACTGAAACTAATTGACCTGTGATCGCTGTTACCTAAATTGCCCCCTATTTCCACATCTGTGATCAGGTCTGTATTGTTAGTAATCAGTAGATCCAGTAATGTTTTATTTCTAGTTGGTGCGTCTACCATCTGACCCATAAAATTGTCCTGCAAGACATTAAGGAACTGGCGAGCCTTAAATGAATGCGCGGTTCCCTCCGCCCAGTCTATGCCTGGATAATTAAAATCCCCCATTATGATAACCTTGAGAGGATTACCAAACCGGATCGATGAATCTAGGACACATCTTCCTAGGCATAGACCAGGCTTTAAAGTGATATTAGTCGATTTTTTTTATTTAAAAATAACAAAACATGTACTTACCTGCTCTGTGCAGTGGTTTTACACAGAGCAGCCCAAATCCTTCTCTTCTTGGGTTCCTCTTCGGCTCTCCAGGGCCCTCCCTCCTGTCCCCACAGGAAGCAGCTTGCTATGGGGGCACCTGAGACGAGCCGCAGCTCCGTGCATCCATTCAGACATGGAGCCGCGGTTCATCCCACCCCCTCTCGCCCCTCATTGGCTCACTGACTTTGATAACAGTGGGAGCCAATGGCGCCCGCTGTGTGTCTTAGCCAATGAGGAGGTAGAGTCCCAGACAGCCGAGTCTCTGGTGCAACATCACTGGACAGAGATGGGGCTCAGCTAAGTATTAGGGAGGCTGCTGCACACAGAAGGCTTTTTATCTTCATGCATAGAATGTATTAAAGTGGTCGTTAAGCCACTATAGCAGTGCTTCTCAATTCCAGTGCTCAAGGCACACCAACAGGTTATGTTTTCAATCAGATGAAACAACTGTGGTAATTACTAAGGCAGTGAAACTGATCAAATCACCTGTGCAAAATATAGAAAGACTGAAAACATGACCTGTTGGTGCACCTTGAGGACTTGAGAAACACTGCACTATAGTACAACCATACAATCCCCTCTGTAAAATAACATTGTATGCCAGTGTCTGCATTATATAAATAAAAAAAAATAAAAAAAGAAGGGGTGGGGGGGGGGGGGGAGCAGATTTCTACCTTGTATCAGAGCGTTTCCTGGCGCTCACATGACTCCAACTCTCTCCTCTCCCCGGCTGACAGCTATAGTGGGAGGGGCCGAGAACTCCTGCTGGGGAGGAGAGAGAGCCGAGCAGTCACTTGAACGACAGGGGATGCTCTGATATAAAGGTAGAAATCGGCATCATATAAAACACAGACACTGGGAAACATATCGTTATTTTACAGAGGGGATTGTATGGTTTTACTGTAGTTACGATAGCAGCAGGAGAGGAGGGCTGGGGGGGGGGGGGGGTGGACGGAGCCGACAGGCAGGGAGGGGAGGGGGAGAGCAGAGAGGAGAGTTGCGTATGACGGAGGCACGTAAACTGACCACAGTGTCAGGGCTCAGCAGCCATGATAAACCGTGGTCAGTTTACAGGGGGAGGGCAGAACCAGGCAGGATCAGCCAGGTTTTTTAGATTATACAGGGGGGCCCAAATTACACAGCACAAGCACTGTGCTGTAATTCAAGGGTCTCCAAACTATGGCCCTCCAGTTGTTTAGGAACTGCAATTCCCATCATGCCTAGTCATGTCTGAATGTCAGAGTTTTACAATGCCTCATGGGACGTGTAGTTCCGCAACAGCTGGAGAGCCGTAGTTTGGAGATCCCTGCTTTAAAGGGAACAGGATCGTTTGGGGTTTTTTTTTTTAGGGTACCAAACTTTAAGGTAAACCTTCTGCCTTTAAAACGACTTTAATTTTAATTTTGGCTGGTTTGTTTTGATAGCACAACAGCATTTGTAAGTATTGTTAATTCACAACACGGATATTCCTCTATTATTGTATGTGTAAGAGCACAATGATCTTTGTCCATCGGTCTACATATGTATACCCCATCATCTCCTGGAGAAGAGGTATATGTAGACCAAAAAACACGTTGAAAAGGAAATCAGTTTTTTGGTGTTATATCAAGTATGGAATACACTCCAAAGAAATAAAAAGAGAAAAGGGCGCACCAGCCATGTGCATTATCTTTTGTAAAACATTTATTGAGTAAAATAATAAAGGAAATTACTCACAAGCAGTAGTGAATCATGTGCCATAAACCTTGGACATCAACTTGCAACAAGTGGTTAAAATGATGAACAAAGCCTTCCAAAGGTCTTTCAGAGGAATATATAACACTGCTCGCTTACGCGTTTCGAAGGGCTCGTCCCTTCTTCATCAGAGCTCAGCAGTGAACCCTCCTTCAGTAGGCCCTGTATATGTAGTGAATGCCAAAAAAAGGCACAATCAATGGATTGGGCAGGGCAAATAGGGCTCCTCCCTTTCTGGGAAATTCTCCCTCCTACACTCTTCACCTGTACAGGTGGATAGCCCATCATGGTTTAATTAGCTGATAAATAAATTGATTAATGAATAGATTCATTAACAGATATAGTAAGTGGCTGGTGCGCCCTTTTCTCTTTTTATTTCTTTGTCTGCTAGGATTCCCCATCCTTGAGGGCAGCAAGGCCTGTGTATCCCTTTTATCTATTGGGTCGACCACTTGTGCGCAGGAGTCATTTTCTGTTTTTGCATCAGTTGATTGTGTTGGGGTCTCCAGCTGCAGAGTGGTTCGTCACCAATCCTGTTTAGACTCTGTCTTGCCGACAATGGTTATATCAATTGAGGAAAGGCAGCTAAGAAGATCTTCACTGGCTAAAGGATTCACCACAAGTATTGACTCATTTGAACTTGAGAACCCTAACAATGAAGATACTGCAATATGTGCCGTTGATGAGCCAACCCCACTAAGAGGACAAAATGATATCCTTATTTTATGAGCTAAAAGATTTACTGGAGAAGGATATGCTACAATGGTGGGACATTCTGCTCCTACAGAAATATGTAGAATTTAAACGAGTCCCTAGGGGTCTTAGAATTACTAAGCTATGCTCCTTTCTTGATGATGATCTCAAAGTCAAATGGATTTCTTGCTTGCGTGATTGCAATCAATTATGGTTACAGTTTATTATTATTCAGAGGGAGCGCAATTTAACAAAAATTCGTGCTGATATCAATACTTTGCAAGAGAGCCTATCTACATTTTTAGATGTGTCCACTTTTGACAGTTGGGATCTCAAAATTAATGAACAGATGATGGCTTATGAAACTAACCTCATCAGTAAAAAGTCAGAAAAGTTTGAGCGAGACAGGTTGGACTACCTAAACAATAGGGAGTTCAACTGGAAGAAACCCAGGCTTCCTGCTGATAAGGTCAAAGGACCTAAAAATTCTAAGGGCAGGCCCCACAATAGTAACAATACTAACACTAACAATAATAATAATAGAAATAAAAATAAAAATAAAAAGCACAATAGTGATAGAAGTAATCACACTACCAATGGGCCCATTCATCCCACCATTTCATCTCAGGCTGTTTATCCATCTCAGCCTCAGTGTACCAGGCACACTGATGACCCTAGTCATGTCAAGAATGGTAAATTGCACAGTAGTAACATTAGACACTCACTTAAAAAGAACAGTCTAAATGCATACAGTGGACGTCGACCGTCTATTAGGGATCGCATGACAGGGAATGGAGACTCTCATGCAGCTTCATCTCCCCATTTAACTGGCCCTTCGACAGCTGAGGGTTCAGACAGTAGACTCACTAGCCCCTCACTCTCTGGGAGAGAGTACTCTACCTCCAGTGCAGTTTTACCACCGCCCCCTATCACCAGGTCCGGGGTCCCCCTTTGGCTATTGATAGTGGGCTAGTGTTTGATCCGTCCATAACCACTTATAATCCCTTTACCATTCTAGAAAATCTAGAATCTGATCTTTGCAATGGTAGTATAGCCAATGTTACACCCCCACTGACTTTTTTAGAACTGGAAGTTGCGAGAATGGAGGGGTCCGCAACGGAGAATGGGATTTTAAACCCTCAACCATCCACTCTGTCAACTATAAAAAAGTCAAGGAAACGGGAGGAGGAACAAGAAGAGGTAGAAGAGGAGGTAAGGGACACAAAAAGAGGCAGAGTGTAAATTGCACTCATGCCACCATTAAAATCTACAATCTGTCCAGTTCTGTGTTCACTGATGCTGAGCTAGACCTGCTCAGAAAAGGTCTTAATTATGCCCCTCCCAGTGCCCCCAATTTATTCAAATTATTCATCGACCTCAATAGGTATATACGTAAACTTACCCTTCAACGGTACTACCTATTGAAGGATAATGGGAAGATCACTGCAAATAGCATCACTGAGCCACCACTCTGTTCTCCTGCGAGCAACAATACAGAGGATGACTCTGCTCTAAACATTTTAGAAGAACTATATGCAGAAGCGGAACACTATGAGCTACCATCATCCTATAAGCATTCTAGTGATACAGCCATTGTTCACACTCCCTTTGCACCTAAATCCTCGTTCTTCCCACATTGGGCCAAAGGCAAATATATATCGACTTTCTATGATGTTGTCTTTGAATCCTTTAAAAGGAAATTCCATCATACTAATACCAAAGGTAGCAAATATAATAAACATCTTGATCCACTGGGGCTATCTGTCAGTAGTCTCAAGCAGAATCAGGACGTCATCATTCGGAAAGCCGATAAAGGCGGCAGTCTGGTCATTCAAAATAGAGAGGACTACATTGCCGAGGCAATGAGACTACTAGGGGATACAGACACCTATGTTAGACTCAAAAGAGATCCCATTATAGAATACACGAAAGACCTGAAGTTACTTTTGGACAAAGCCCTATTGGATGGGGTCCTTACTAAAAGCGAGTATCACTTTCTCTACAATAGACATGCCCTAACCCCACATTTTTATCATTTACCTAAGGTGCACAAGAGTGAGGCCAATCCTCCAGGTAGGCCTATTATTGCAGGTATTGATAGTATTACAAGTAATGTGGGTGGCTATATTGATCACTTTTTGCAGGGAATAGTGACCAGCCTTCCATCTTTCGTTAGGGACTCGAGCCATATGCTGGAAATACTGTCCCATTATGTCTGGCAGCCTAGGTACAAATGGCTTTCCCTAGATGTAGCCTCGCTCTATACATCAATTGACCATACTTATGGCCTAAGGGCGGCTAATTATTATTTGTCCAAGGAGGGTGCACTCAACTCAGTGCAGGCCAAATTTGTACTTGACTGTATTGAGTATTCTCTCACGCACAACCACTTCTCATTTCTTGGAGAACACTACCTGCAGACTAAAGGCACGGCTATGGGGGCCAGGTTCGCCCCAAGCTATGCCAACATTTTTATGGGATACTGGGAAGAACTATCCATTTGGAACAACAACCCGTATGGAGCGAACCTGGTCCTCTATGCCAGATATATTGATGACATTCTTATCATTTGGGATGGGACTGATCAGGAACTACATCTCTTCCTTGACCACTGTAGAGAGAACCCCTTTGGGATTAGATTCACTCACGTCATCAATAATGAGAACCTTGTCTTTTTAGATCTCGAGCTTAGGAGTGACCCTGATGGCAACATTCTCTCTAGAACACATTTCAAATCTAGTGGTGGCAATTCCTTCTTGCACGCTGACAGCAATCACCATCCTAGATGGATTAGAAATGTCCCGTTTGGACAGTTTTGCCGTCTGAAGCGTACGTGCACCAAGAAATGTGACTACCTAGAGCAAAGCAAGGTCCTTCGTAACAAGTTCCTGGATAAGGGATATGACTCCACCCTTATTGAGACTGCCTTCAATAAATATGCCCTCTTGTATGATGAAACTCCGACATATGATCCACCGTCCATCTCCTCCATCAATCAGGATACCGTACAGACTCGTTTTTCCACACAATACACCAACAAAGCCTTTGAGATACAAAGCATTTTACGGAAAAACTGGAGTATTCTGAAACACGATCCAGTGTTAAGTGAGCACCTTTCTGATGGACCAAACATAGTATATAGAAAACCACGAGACTTGAGAGGGCTTATAGCCCCCAGTATGGTGAGGGAGCTCCGAAATAGGTCCATAAATGCATGGTCAACGATCTTTGACCAGAAAGGTAGCTACAAATGTAGTGTCAGGAACTGTGGCACATGTCAATACATGTGGCACAGGAAAAAGTCAGTCACTGGCAGAGACGGTAGAATACATCATCTGAAGCAGTTCATTAACTGTGGGACGGACCACGTGGTATATGGCATTCTTTGCCCATGTGGACGCCTGTATGTAGGTCGTACCTCCCGCCCTATGAGAGTGCGTATTGGCGAACACAAATGTGACATCACAAATACACGTGTCAAATATCCGGTCCCTCGGCACTTTCAGGAAGTCCATCATGGTGATCCATCAGGCATGAAAGTGTTCGGGATCGAATCCATTGGAGGCGGCCTCGATAGGGGTAGGAGACACCAAAGGCTCTGCAAACGCGAAGCCTATTGGATCTTCACCCTTGGGAGTATGACCCCTGGGGGCCTGAATGAGGACCCTGAGGTTCACAAAATCACGTGACTCCGTAGCACCCATCTACAGCGCTTCTATATGCCACTGCCACTTTGTCCACACACACACATCTTTCTGTCCTTTCTGCTCCTGGTCTTAGGTCGACTTTCGATTGTTGCATTCTAATGTATCTTTTCAGTTTTATTTGGTGTATCATATTTCACATTCTCTTAGTGACCTATGATTAATCAAATCTAACACTGAATTATAAAAATATGGTTATGTATTATTATTGTGGTACCATTGTTGATATGTTTAGCTTTTATGATATAGGTATCTCCTTTGTATTTTAATGACAAGTTTGTCACGTTACACGTTGCACACAGTAATGAGAAAGGGACCACCCGGCCTTTGCCTGGAAAATACTATATATATATATATATATATATATATATATATATATATATATATATATACACATACATACACACACACACACATCCTTTTCAATTCCCCCACCCTCCGTTGTGGGGTATACGATGACTATCATGAGCACATTAGCACTAAGTAGTCATTATGCCAGTTACTGTTCGTGCCACATGTGTCCACTCCTTCAGTATCATCCCGGTGTATCCAATCATCTTTTTTATATTCATTAAGAACATTTTTAATTCTTACTCTCTTATACAATTTGTTTTATTTTTTTTATATATTTTTAAAAATTCTTACATTTTGGTCTGGCCTGGATTAGTCCATCTATATATATTTTTCCTTTGCAACCTCGGGTGTCTCATGGTATGCAGTGATATGGGCATTCACGTTATGTGCAGATTGGCATATGGGTTGTGCATCCTGTAATATTGTGAATGTATCTACACACATATACATGTACCACTAGTACTGTTGACAATCCTAAATGCTATTTAGTATATGAGCTATATACCATCCACTAGTCACCATTGACTTTTGGTAAGTATGTGTGACATGTATGTGTTCACTGCCTGTCAGTATGCAGTGGCCCCTGTGATTCAATGTGCGACAGCCGGTTGATTCATGCACTGCTTCCGTGTTATTTTCTGCAGGGCAGACCCGTGATCTATATTGTGCCGGCCCCGCCCCCTCGAGCGTCTGCCTCTAGCAATATGGCGCCGCGCTATCCCCTGCCGATTACGTCATCGGTAAGCGGCAGCGGGCATAGAGGAAATGACGCGCACCGCCCCTTCCTCCTGTCTGGAACGCAAACGCACTGGCGTGCGTTCCAGCACCGATTGTACATTCGGATAGGACCGGCGGGCCGCTCTCTCACACACACTGTAGCTACACAGCGATCAGATTGAATTGGACACCAAAGGTATAGTGTCCATCTCTATGTATATTTGCCTACTAACATGATGTTTCCTTCCTTGCCAAACAGATGCATCTATCCCATGCCACTCTGCACCTTTCTGCGCCCAACTATATGTGTGTTTATACATGTTTACATCTATCACTGCTGATCATGCACTCCTATGGTTAGCCCCTGCTGGGTTCCAACTGCATTATACCACAGCGACACCCATCAGTTTACTTACTATATCTGTTAATGAATGAATCTATTCATTAATCAATTTATTTATCAGCTAATTAAACCATGATGGGCTATCCACCTGTACAGGCGAAGAGTGTAGGAGGGAGGATTTCCCAGAAAGGGAGGAGCCCTATTTGCCCTGCCCAATCCATTGATTGTGCCTTTTTTGGCATTCACTACATATACAGGGCCTACTGAAGGAGGGTTCACTGCTGAGCTCTGATGAAGAAGGGACGAGCCCTTCGAAACGCGTAAGCGAGCAGTGTTATATATTCCTCTGAAAGACCTTTGGAAGGCTTTGTTCATCATTTTAACCACTTGTTGCAAGTTGATGTCCAAGGTTTATGGCACATGATTCACTACTGCTTGTGAGTAATTTCCTTTATTATTTTACTCAATAAATGTTTTACAAAAGATAATGCACATGGCTGGTGCGCCCTTTTCTCTTTTTATTTCTTTGTCTGCTAGGATTCCCCATCCTTGAGGGCAGCAAGGCCTGTGTATCCCTTTTATCTATTGGGTCGACCACTTGTGCGCAGGAGTCATTTTCTGTTTTTGCATCAGTTGATGGAATACACTCCTTTTGGAGTTGTGATGTATATACTTGTGAAGTGTGACTTTTGTCCATCTACATGAAAACAAATTAGGGGTTGTATAGATATTGCACTACCAATACACGTGTATAACAGCCTGGATACTTAACTGGAATAGATTTTTTTTGTTATTCCAGAAACAAACGTGTCTGGGTACCATTAAAGTCCAATTTTAGCTAAACAAATATATGGTTTCTATTTTAAAAAGTTACTCAACTCACACCAGTAAAAATCAGTCTGTATATGCAGTAGAGCATGCTAGTTATACTCACTGTGGAATCTAAGGGGTTAATCCTCTGCATTGTGTAAAAAGGCTGTTTGATCTTATTTTCTCTGATCCTCCCCTTCTTCCACCAACTCCTAATAATCTCCTGATAAGATTAGGAGCCTTGTGGGCACTCTAGCAATACACACCAAACTGAGCATGTGCAAAGAGTTTTTTGTTTTTTTCTTGGAAGGGTGCATGTGATCAACACGGGGCCAATCAGCACTGTCCAGACAGAGGATCAGGGGCCCTACAGCCTCAGAGGACAACCAGCGTAGAATGAAAACTCCTCCTTCAAGCTTTAACCAGACACTGTTAGAAGTCACAAGACTGCTATATACTGCTGATGGGAAAAGGTATTCAGCAGTTTATATTTGCTACAATAACTACATTTCCATGTTCAGTGCACTGTGGGGGACCAAGTATAGTGAATGCAAGTCCTGGGTTTAGTAACACTTTAAGGATGTTGGTGCCCTTTTCCCTCATTCTTGGATTCACCCCTTGCAGAAGGCTGCATACATGTGACATTGAAGGTTTGTATCAAGGCCAATATATACACATAAAAAAACCTACATTTTCCCATCCCCATTTAACACAATTTGGTAGCTGTAGATGCAAGAAGACATGAGTAAGCATATATTTGGCGTTGGGGTGAATAATTTCACACATGATGTGATCACTTCCTGACCACAGAGGAACTGCTCATTTCTGCATTTACAGCCTCCATTGAGTAATATCACCACAAGTGTTTTACTTTCAATTTTTGCTAAATCTTCTTTGTTATGTAGAATACGAAACTAAAGAAATTTTGAGCAAAATACACAGTATTAATGTTAAATGCTTTGGGGGCAATTTTGTTTTTTATAGATTTTTAAAATGAGGTTTTGCTTTTTTGTTTATGTTTTTTTTTTTTTTTTTTTACCATATACAGTTTTTGCTTGACAAGTAAAATATTTAACCACTTGAACTCCGGAAGGTTTAAAGTGGAAGTCCATGCAAAATCTAAAATCCCTGCATCTATTAGACACCAGGGATCTAACACTAACCTCTCTATCCCTGTAAAGAAAAGAGGAGTATACTTACCTTTTTGGAAGCCGATCTGTCCAGCGCCGGAAGGTCTCCAGAGGACATGGATGACAACTGCTGTGAAATGAATGGGAAGTGATGTAACCCGTAGAGTTACTATGGGGCTTCCGTTGTCCTCAGTCTCCTCTGCACCCGCCTACACAGAGAAGCCGTGGCTGACAGCTCAGCATGGAATCCGGTCAAAGCGGGTTAGATCGGCTTCCAAAAAGGTATGTACAGGTGGTCCCCTAGTTACAAACATCCAACTTAGAAACAACTCCTACTTACAAGTGGAGGGAGAACAGGAAGTGAGAGGAAATCTACCTCTAGGAAGGGAAATTCACTCCTGTAATAGCTATTATGGGAAAAGGTACCTCCACTGATGCTTTATCACCAAGGCTTGTTTCCATAACAACCCAAAATTTTCAAAATCCAATTGTCATTGGGACAGAAAGACAGAAAGGGGTACAGACAGCAAAGCAAATGTTACAGGGGTGATAACCCTTCCCTATGTTATCCAAAAAGCCTAAAAATATTTTTTTTTTTGGCTGGCGCTACACTTAAAAAAAATGTACCAGTTCAAAATTACAGATTCTACTTAAGAACAAACCTACAGTTTGTAACCCGGGGACCGCCTATGTATACTTTTTTCTTTACAGGGATAGATTGGTTAGCGTTAGAGCCCTTTCACACTGGGGCGGTTTGCAGGCGCTATTGCGCTAATAATAGCGCCTGCAAACCGACCCGAAAGTGCCGCTGCTTTCATTCCAGTGCGAAAGCCCCGAGGGCTTTCACACTGGAGCGATGCGCTGGCAGGACGGGAAAAAAGAGTCCTGCTAGCAGCATCTTCGGAGCGGTGAAGGAGCGAAATCAATGGGACGGCGCGGCTATACCACGGGCAAAGCAGAGGCGCTTTGCGGTGGTATTTAACCCTTTCTCGGTAAAACGGTAATAGCGGTGTTTTACCGCCCCCGCCGCAGTGTGAAAGGAGCCTTAGATCCCTGGTGTCTATAAATGCAGGGATTTTAGATTTTTCACTTCAACCTTTACATCTAGGGGCAATCAAGGGGCCAACTGTGTGCCTAACAATATGTAATGTGGGCCGCTTTTACTTTCTGAATTAGCGGTTTTTCTCCCTGCTTTTTAAGAACACCCAGATTGCTATTCTTATGAACACAGACCTCTGTGTGGTTAGACACAGCTGATCAGCAGGTTTCAGCTAAAATCCATTGCCAAACTTGTGCTGCATCCAATTTCATCATGGGTTGGCAGGGGGCGCAAGCATGCGCACAAGGAAGGTGGCCGGTCATGTACTTGACAGTGCCTGGACCTGCCACCCTCTCGCAGTATATTTACTGTGAGCGGTCGGCAAGTGGTTAGCCAGTTAACGACCGCCTTATTGTAGAGAATAATAAAACATTTTTTACACATACACACGTGATTCTGCACTTCCAGGTAGGGAGCACGTGCCGCTTTTTCTGTGATTATCAGCACAGCAGAAGCCAATCAACAGGTCGGCCAATGGATGACCGCCAGCACCTGCTGACTGATCGACAAGGAGACACACTGGATGGTGCTCTGCATATGTAAACAATGCAGAGCTCTGTCCTATCAGTGGGATATGCTGGATTTTGTTTCCCTGCAAAACAGGGTAAAAAAAAAATCAAATAAAAACCAAGCACATCCCTTAGTGAATGCAGCACATAAAAACACTGGTTAGGCACACATTCAACCCTTTTATTGCCCTAGATTTTTAACCCCTTCCCAGCCAGTGTCAGTACAGTGACGTGTATATTTTTAGCACTGATTACTGTATTAGTGTCACTGGTTCCCACAAAGTGTCAAATATGTCAGTTTGTGTAAAATTGTCCACTGCAATATCGCAGTCCTGCTATAAGTCGCTGATCGTGGGCATCACTAGTATAAAAAAAAAAATAATAATAAATTATACAAATTCCAGTATATATCCTATAGTTTATAGATGCTATAACTTTTGTGCAAACCAATCAATATATGCTTATTTGGATTTTTAACAAAAATGTGTAGCAGAATACATATTGGCCCAAATTTATAAATTTTTTATTGGAAATGTTTTACAGTAAATATATATTCCCCCCCCCCCCCCCCCCCAA
This sequence comes from Lithobates septentrionalis, assembly GCA_037952835.1. Classification (NCBI taxonomy): domain Eukaryota; kingdom Metazoa; phylum Chordata; class Amphibia; order Anura; family Ranidae; genus Lithobates; species Lithobates septentrionalis. Next base: position 215,740 of record JBBDGP010003017.1, read on the forward strand.
AATTTAAAAAAAAACCCAGTGGTGATCAAATATCAAGAGAAAACTATTTGTGGAAGAAAAAAAAAAAACCCACACACCAATTTCATTTATGTACAGCATTGCAAGACTGCGCAATTGTCAGTTAAAGTAATGCGCGTATAGCAAAAAATGGCCTGGTCCTGAAGGGGGGTGGTAAATCTTCCGGAGGTCAAGTGGTTATAGCAAACAGCTAAATACACAGATGAAATGAATATACTGTTAAGAAGCCGTTTTACCCACCAAATTATTTGTATTCATGTCCATCCTATCCATCCAGTCTGACCTCTACAGTGCAGGAGATTGTAAAAGTCTGATACTAAAGTGTCGTAAAACACTATACTGCTCCTGAAAAACTTCATTCTTTACTAACAAAACTAAATAGAAAAATGTAATTGAATATTGTACTGTGCTGTTTAGTGGAAGGGAAATATCTTGCATACCCAACAACATATTGCTGGAAGGTTCTTGCTAACCTAGGCTAGTCTGCTATCTATATCTTTAAAAGGCATGATTATTGATTGTATATTTTACCTCTCGCTTGAATGCCAAAGAGGGCAGGGGACATCATACATGTAATCCATTATACTAAATTGTATAAAAATGTATAACAATTATACTAAATTGTAACAATTCTTTAATTAGCCTTTCAACAAGGATGGAAAAGTAGTGATGTTTTTGTTAGCATTTTGATTGGTTAACATCAGGAATTTCCCATAAGTGAGAACGGTATAACAAATAACATGTCCTTTAGAAATACTAAAACAGGCACTCAAAGTTGCTACAGTGGACTTACCTGGAGGCAACCGCATAGCCTGGCAATCCAAAGCGATCATAATCCCCACCGTAAATGTCACGAACAAGCTTATCCACTTTCGTGCTCTCTCCAAGAGCTGCCATTTCCAGAGCCTCTTCAAAAGTGGAGCAGCCAGTGAGGAGGCAGCACAAACCGAAAAACGTTCCTCCTCCGAGACTGGAGAACACAACAGAGAAAGTGTTACTGTATTATAGCTCCCCCTATACGTATTTATCTATTCTCTTAATGTGTTTTTATAACAGTAGTGTAATACTGATAAGGGCATAGAAAGCCTTTTTCTCACGGGTGGACCATCGTTTAGGCTAACCTGATCAGACCATCTATTGTTCTCCATTGAGCAGCGGATGTAAACCAAATGTGTCCACTGACACCTGCCGACATCCAATCCGTATCCAAAAACGGATGGAAAGTGATCGGTTCCCCATTCGCCTGGCAGATGTAAACAAACAGGCGGTCCGTTTACATCCAATCTCCGATAGAGGAAAGCGGGCTGTGTCTGTCAGCTCTGCATAAGGGCAGCGGACAAAGACCGGTCATCCATCTGCTCAGAGGGGATAAGCAGACAGAATCCCCGTTGAGCAGGTGGATGCGCTGGCTGAGTCCGCCTGTGTGAAAGAGCCCCAAGTCGGGACTACATTAAAAAAATTACACTGTGCATTGAGTCACCTAAAAACATTGCTGGAGTGCTGAGGAAAACCAATTTGAAACTGCCCATAAAACACAAATATCTCCAATTGGACAATAATAAAATTGGACGATAATGCTACGAAAGTCATATGTGCTGGTATCTACTCATCTTAGTTTTAACAAAAATGAAGCATAAAAAAAAAAAAAAAAAAAAAAAAAAACACACACAAAATCAATACAAGGGGGGAGTTTTTCCCATGCACTTGGGCTGTGCCCGCGCTGCACAGGTCAGCGGTTTCTTTTTGTGACTAGGGGAGGACAGAAATATACTTGCCTAATCCTCCGATCCTCCCTGCGCAAGCCCAGTCCTTGCGGCTCCTGCCTCTCCTCGCTTTTGTGTTTAGACAAAACGCGTCGGGCCGAGTTCCACTGCCACCACTATACATTACCAGAAAATTATTCCTACATGGCCACCTAATGTGCATGACTATCCAGAAAACACTTTATATCCAGTGTGTATGATGAGAATGTGTGGGTGTATGGCCGCGGCTCCCATTTGATTTTAATATCCCTGGTGACAACGTTGTCCAAATTTTAATATGTTTGTTATAACCGTCTGTCTATATTGCTTCAATCTCACTTTTGTTACTATTATTAGGTAAAGAATTTTTGGTAATCAATAAAGCTGGTTTTGTATTTGACCCTAGTGTTCTCAGTTGACCTTCTTTAGAGAAATAATCTGTTTTTCTCTCCCCCCTCTTTTTGTACTATATGTTTAAAAGGCCAACTTGAACTGCATTCAGGCTTTTTTTTCCTGGATGATAGGTCTATACTCACCCGCGGAAACTAGCCATTATCGCTAAATTAATACGGGTTGATCCGGGCTAATACTCTTGTTTTTTTTCACCACTATACATGTACCAAAGCGCGGTTTTATCTTCTCAAATGTGATTTTTTCTAATTTTAATAAGTACCCCATATTTGTTATGGAATTACACTATGTGGCATTTTGTTCTCGTTCCTAACTATACACATTCTGCTCCATAAGCATCTACTCTGGAGGTCACCACCTTTAAGAGCCATCAGAAGATCCGGGGGAACACCTGACTTATACATCAGAGGTCGCCTGCATTGATGCCCTTACCTTTGGTGTACATCACCACAAGCCTCTTTGACTCACTGGGCGTATGCCCCTTTTGGGCCCAAGTGTTCTGGTAAGCCTTCACCCAATTGGTGGTGGATTCTCTACTTGCAACTTTCTTCACCAATTGTTCTCTCTTGATGCCATGAGGATGTTATAAACTTTTGGACTCGCTACACATTGGGTTCCTTTTATTTGTGAATTCATGTTTCTCTTGTTTTTATGCACAGATTCATTATCAGTGCAAACCTATTGTTTTTTTCCCCCCACACATTTTATATATAAAAAAAAAAAAAAAAATTGTTTTGAATTTCACATGAACACTTATGGTCACAGTTTATTCTACTGCCCCGTACACACGATCAGAAATTCCGTCAGAAAAAACTAGGATGCTTTTTGCGACGGAATTCCACTCAAGCTTGCCTTGCATACACACGGTCACACAAAATTTCTCGGAGCTTTCGACCGTCAAGAACGCGGTGACGTACAACACTACGACGAGCCGAGAAAATGAAGTTCAATGCTTCCGAGCATGCACCGAATTGTTTCCAAGCATGCGTGATTTTTTGCACGTCCGAATTACATACAGACAAAAGCATTTTCGGATAGGAACCTTTTCCGAATGAAAAATAGAGAACCTGGTCTCAATCTTTTGCTGGCTGGAATTCTTCCAGCAAAAGTCAGATGGAGTATACACACGGTCAGAATTTCTGACCAGAAGCTCTCATCCGACTTTTGCTGGCGGAATTTCTGATCGTGTGTACGGGGCATGAGATGCGTTTTCAGCGCTGCACTTTTATTTTTTACTTTTTTTGCAATTGTCTGTTTGCTGTTTGAAGGGACAGTGCGGTATAACACTTATTTTTACTAGCTAAAATAGACACGTCTAGTTACTAGGCTCCTGTGTGCAGGCGCAACAAAGAATCCACTTGACCTGTTCTATTCAGAGCCATTTACCTGGTGCCTGTAACCCGTTTATAGTCGTCTTTGGAATACACAGCCAGGATGCTGACCCCTGAGCCAATATTTACTAGCAGGAGAGGGTAGGGGTTTTCCAGAGCATAAGGAATCTTCTGACACCGTTCAGGATCTCTGGGAGTTTCCAGGTAAAAACATTGCGACTGACCATTAAAGCCAACAGAGTCAATAAAGAGTACTCCTTTAATAAGGCAGTCCAGTTCATCAAGCTTGCAAAGTTCTAGTCCTCCGACCTAAAAGATGAGGAGCAAAACACTCATTAATGTAAAAATAGACTGTTGTGCTAAAAAGACGGATGTGGCCGTGCGCTAAAAAAGATCTTTTCACGTTGTTCATAACCAATAAGAGCCCTTGTTTAATTTTGACCTATGCACTTCATTACACCTGGAAGACAAATGGGATGCTATAGGCAACAAAAAGTTTCCCAGGGTTATGTGGCTCCCAGGGTTCTCTTCTTCTCCGACTGGGTGGTCCGTACTGAGAAGCTGTGCAGATGTGAGGGTATCAACACCACTTTCTGCACCAGTACACTGAGCGGAGGGCGCCATAATGGCACCCCCATAGAAGGCAGGGCCATAACCCCTGATTGCAGAATACAATCCTTGGTCTTCCAAATGGTGTGAGGATAGGAGATTAAATTTAACCCACAATTGGGTTTGAAGAACATGCATTTTCTTAAAAAGTTATTTAAAGTCTTGTTTTTTCTATAAAAGTAACAAACATCTGATACTTCCCTGCTCTGCTGCAGTGGATTTGCACAGAGCAGCCCAGATCCCCTTCTTCTCGGGTCCCTCTTCTGTGATCCTTCCACCCCCCCCCCCACCCCCCCGTTCAGTGGCCCCACAGCAACCCAAGCTAAGTCACAGCTCCTTGTGACCATTCAGACACGGAGCCCCAACCCAGCCCCGCCCCTTCTCTCCCCTGATTGGCTAGCTGACTGATTGACAGCAGCAGCCAATGGCACCACTGCTGTGTCTCAGCCAATCAGGAAGGAAAATCTCAGACGGCTGAGACACTCGTGGACATCCCTGGACTGAGAGGAACCTCAAGGTAAGTGTTAGGAGGGCTGGGGGGGCGGCTGCTACACACAGATGGCTTTTTATCTTAATGCATGAAGATGAAAATACTTCTGCCTTTACAACTCCTTTAAAATAGAAGTATGGGAATCTTTGAGATTCATACTTACCTAGGTGAATACAGCATGAGTCTGATGCTGCATCTGTCCCCCACAGCGGCCGTCTCAGGCTCTCTGCGGCGGCTGTCAGTCCAGGCACTTGGCGGATCCAGACATTGTCACAATGATGCAGTGCCTGGACTGATATCCGTGACGTCAGCAGAGAGCAGACTTCAGTCCGCTCTCTGCTGAAAAACGGGTCACAGGAGTGCAAAACGAATTGCACTCCTGTGATCCGTAGGAGAAGCCCAACCAAACAAGCTCAGGCTAGACTTCTTTAATGTTTTATTAGCGTTATATATGTACATAGGAGCGGCCATATTTGTACATGACAATACCAACAAATCATTCCACTTAAACTAACAAACACCCTTCTCTCTAACCAGATCTTAGTAGCTCTATACTAGATGGACTACCTGCAGTATTTGATATACAGCCACAGGAAGGAGAATATACACATTTATGCATGACATATTATAAAATATGGGGTAGTACGCATGTAAAAACGTACGAATCATAAGATGCTGAACAGGTGGGTCAGAACCCCTAATAGGGGCACATATACATTTGGTATAACAATTTCAAAGACATTGATTGCCTAATCTTCCACCAAAATATGTACTCTGCTTGCTTAGATTGTAGAGTTAAGGTGGTAGTAAAGCCGCTTTGTGACTTACCTATAGGTAAGCTTATAATAAACCTTACCTGTAGGTAAAATGAATCTCTCCTAAATGTGCACCGTTTAGGAGACATTTGCTTATCCGGCAGCGAGTGACACCAACGGTCATGCCCTCTGAAGGAACATCATACTCATAAGGACTGTTCAGAGCTCTGTGACGCGGTCGTGATTCCCATGCACTGGAGAGATTTCATTGCTGCTTGACCAAACAACCGGAGCCCACAAAACCTGGAAGGTAGACCGGGTGAAGACGGAAGCCCTGTCAATGGTGACAGTGAACCACTGGAGGGCTTCGTTTCAAGGCAAGTCTTTCATAATGTGCTATTATGCAATGTGGCTGCTAAAGTGCCTGAGCAAAATAAAACAATCAGTCCTTGTTGCTGATAGAAATCCTGTGTGTTACTAACTTCCTGTTTAACCAGCTTGGCTCCAGAGCATTTTTGTACACATGTAAAAATATTTGCATAGTTGTTTGTACAATCTCCTTAAGATCCAATATCAGATTACAACATACACTAGATTGTAAAAAGTATTAGGACACCTTTCTTTACACGCACATAAACTTCATAAGCATTAAAGTCTTAATCTGTAGGGTTCAATATTGAGCTGATCCGCCCTTTGCAGCTATAACAGCTTCAACACTTCTGGGAAGGCTGTCCACAAGGTTTAGGAGTGTGTCTATGGGAATGTTTGACCATTCTTCCAGAAGCGCATTTGTAAGGTCAGGCACTGATGTGGAGGAGAAGGCCTGGCTAGCAGTCTCCGCTCTAATTCATCCCAAAGGTGTTCTATCGGGTTGAGGTCAGGCCTCTGTGCAGGCCAGTCATGTTCCTCCACACTAATTGCCAAATGCATTGGGCCACCCCTTCAAATCATTTAGTGTGGGGGGGGGGGGGGATTATGGTGAGGGGTTGTTTTTCAGGGGTTGGGCTTGGTCCCTTAGTTCCAGTGAAGGGAACTCCTAAGGCATCAGCATACCAAGACATTTTGGGCAATTTTATGCTCCCAACTTTGTGGGAACTATTTGGGGATGGCCCCTTCTTGTTCCAACATGACTGCACGCCTGTGCACAAAGCAAGGTCCATAAAGACATGGATGAGAGAATTTGGGGTGGAGGAACATGACTGGCCTGCACAGAGGCCTGACCTCAATCTAATAGAACACCTTTGGGATGAATTAGATTGGAGACTGCAAGTCAAGCCTTCTCGTCCAACATCAAAGTCTGACCTCATAACATGTGCTTCTGGAAGAATGGTCAAACATTCCCATAGACACCCTCCTAAACCTTGTGTACAGCCTTCCCAGAAGAGATGAAGCTGTTATAGCTGCAAAGGGTGGGCCAACTCAATATTGAACCCTACGGACTAAGACCCATACACACCATTAGATTTTCTGCAGATTTTTGTCTTCAGATTTACCAAAACCATATAATATATGAGGTCAAACCTTAAGAGTTTCAATATGTATGCCATCAGGCAGGCCCTTGCACTGCATGGTTTTGTTAAATCTGAAGACAAAAATCTGCAGAAAATCTAATAGTGTGTATGGGGCCTTAAGCCTCGTACACACGATCGGATTTTCCACCGGGAATTGTGTGATGACAGACTGTTGGCCTAAAATCCGACCGTTTGTACGCTCCATCAGACAACTGTTGTCGGATTTTCCATGGACAAATGTTGGATGGCAGATTTTAAAATTTTCCGCAGACAAATGTCTGTTGGTCGGATTTTCTGACCGCGTGGACTTTTGTCCGACGGACTTGTGTACAAAGTACAAACACGCATGCTCGGAAGCAAGGACGAGCCAGAAGCGGTCGCTCTTGTAAACTAGCGCTCGTAATGGAGAATTAACATTCACGACGAGGCAAATTATGAAATCTCGAAATGCAGCGCACAATTCTCTTCTTTAATGGGATAATAATGAAGCTGCTTTGCTGGTGATACGGATGGAGTTCTGCCAAACCTATTTTTAAAGGCATTTTCTAGTGATATCAAGAATATTATGCTTGGTTTTTTTTGGGGGGGCGCAAGTTACCACAACACCATTATCCTGTAGTTTTTAAGATCAAAGATACAACCATGTTGGTGTCCCTTGTCAATTTTACATTTTGTATTTTTTTAAATGTAACTGCCTTCTCTCAAACTGTCATTTGAAGTAAAACACATAGCCAAGTATTATTCTACACATTTTTTTTATTGTGAATTAAAAAAAGAAAAACAAATAAAATTAGACATGCTATCTGCCAATAGAACTTAACCAAAAAGTGCATTCTATACATCCAAAAATAGATAAAACAATTCAAATAATTATTAAACCAAAAAATAAAAGCCTCATGCACGTGTCCTGCTTCTTAATATAGGGTGTCAACAATGCCAAGAGTTGGTGAAAGCAGGGGTCCGTCATCCGGAGATAATTCTGAAAATAATCTGGATTATTCCCCTGGAGCTCCCGCAGCAAAGGCATAACATAATTGGTCACGATTAATAAAAGCAACCAATTTTTGGTCCAAGAACTCCTCCTCCTCCTGTTCCTGGACTGGACTTGGGTTAAAGCAATAACTCCAAGGCCAATAATAAATAACACGTTATCTCCTCCGATTTCGCAACATGGCTGGTTGACGAACGGCCGTTCAGAAACGAACTGAAAAGCACAAATCAACACTCAAACTTCTACCAACACGAAAGTAGCAGAAGGAGCCCAAAGGGAGCGCATGACAATTAAACTTCCTCTTTATCGGCTCGTAGTGCGTCTAGTATTACATTCGTATTTGTTGGCCGTGTACTGTTTGTATGCAAGACAGAATCCAGGCACACGCCCTTCGGATAAAAGTCTGACGCTTTGTCTGCGGAAAATCCAATCGTGTGTACGAGGCTTAAGACTGGGATGCCATTAAAGTTCATGTGCGTGTAAAGGCAGGTGTCCCAATACTTTTGGCAATATAGTGTATGTGGTGAGCTTTACAGAGATGAACTTAATGGGGTTGATTTACTAAAGCGGGAAAGTGCAAAATCTGGTGCAGCTCTGCATAGAAACCAATTAGCTTTCATTTTTTTTTTTTTTTTTTTTTTTGGTCAAAGCTTAATTGAACAAGCTGAAGTTAGAAGCTGATTGACTACCATGCACAGCTGCACCAGATTTTGCACTCTCCAGTTTTAGTGAATTAACCCGATTGTCATTTTGGGAGCCAGGTTTCTTGCGTCCTTGTTTTGCCCATATACACACACACACACACACACACACAAACAATTAGCTAAAAAGTGTAATAGTATATGCTTGCCTGCATACTTACAGTCAGGAATTCCTCTTCAAACTTATACGCTCCGCCACCAGTGGCGCACAACGAGGTGTGTAAACTGGAGAACTGCTTATCCCGTGCCATCTGAATGAAGACGGACATATCGTGAGTGGGAAATCGGATGAAGTGCAGGCTCCCCTTTCTGCCACACATGGTCAGATCCTTTAGCTCTAAGTGGACATCTCGAATGCCGGTCTGTCCATAGGCCACATTGGACGTCAGGTATTTTCGGATGCTCTTCAGGCTTTCCACTTCCTCCTGCTCTTCTTCGGTCGTGATGTCTCTGGGTTCAAAATAGACAAGTTTGACCAGCGTCCCACCAATATCCAAGCCAAACCAAGGAAAGGCTAGGACAAAAGACACACACGTTATAGAGCCCACAAGGTCCAACACATATTTTACTCTAATGATCTGGGAACAAATCCATGTAAACAAAAATAATGGCAACCTACTAATCAGTTTGAAACCGGCACATAAGCACAATGGGTTGGAGACCCGATTATCTAAGGTCACAATACAACAGTCCCCAGATGAAGTGAAAACAGAGGTCCCAATTGCAAATGCAAGGTGAAACCTGCACAATGTAAGAAGCCACCTCAGAAAGCTACTTTAACCTCTTGCCTACCGGGCACTTTCACCCCCTTCCTGCCCAGGCCATTTTTCAGCGCCGTCGCACTTTGAATGACAATTGTGCGGTCGTGCTACACTGTACCCAAACTCATTTTTTATCATTTTCTTCACACAAATAGAGCTTTCTTTTGGTGGAATTTAATCACGGCGGGGATATTTTTGGTAAAAAATAAGACCAGAAATTTTGGAAAAAAAAAAAAAAAAAAAAGAAGAAGTTTACTTATTTTCTGTCAGTAAATTTTGTAACCAAGTAATTCTTCTCCTTCACTGATGTGCGCTGATGAGGTGACACTGATCGATAGCAGTGACTGGCATCGCTAATGGGCACTGACTGCTGCTACTGTATGCTGGCAATGGTGGGCACTGTAGTGACACTATTTATTGTAACCAGTACATGATTACATCCCTAGATGTCCCCCTGTGTGGAGATGCCGCTGATCGGCTCTCCTCTCACACTCTGTCAGTGTGAGGCGAGGAGAGCCGATTACCGACATCTCCTTGTTTACATGTGAGCGGCTGTGATTGGACACAGCTGATCCCGTGGTTAATTTTTGATTCTGGCAGAAAAGGCCTCAGTTCCTGTGCGGGCTCACAGCAAACTACTTCTGTTGGGCTAAAAAAAGATCTGTCAAGTTGTCTTTTTCTGAACTACAGAACAACTCTCCCTCTCATCTTCATAACATAGGAGGAAGTGTTCTGTAGCCCAATGGAAGAACTGGGAGAAGGGGTTAGATTTTGTAAAATAACACGTAGCGTGCTGGATTTCTGGCAGGACAAACATTTCTCTCATATATAACAAAATGCTTTCAAATGGTATATTTAGGAGATTAGGTTTACCCTTTCAAAATAAATGCTGGTTTTGTTTGGGGGGGGGGGGGGGGAGAAAAAGAGAAAAGAGAAAAGATCATTTCAGACCTTTCCATACCTTTAATGTGGCCTATAAACTGTACAACTCAATTGAAAAACAAACTGAAATTTTAGGGAGCCTCCGATTAACCCCAAATAAAGTTCTATTCTTTATTCTTTCCTAGTAGGCCTTTGACATTTTCTTAGTCGCATCCTACAGCAAAAGGCATGGTCTGCAGAAAGCTTCCAAAGCATCAGAGGTATCTCATTGTTAAAAAGGTATCAGGTCAGGAGAAGGGTACAAATGAAGTTCCAAGGCATTAGATATACCATGGAAGACAGTCATCAAGTGGAGAAAATATGGCACAACAGTGACATTAACAAGAACTGGACGCCCCTCCAAAATTGATGAAAAGAAAACAGGTCAGGAAGGCTGCCAAGAGGCCTACAGCAACATTAAAGGAGCTTCAGGAATATCTGGCAAGTACTGGCCGTGTGGTACATGTGACAACAATCTCCTGTATATTTCATATGTCTGGGCTATGGGGTAGAGTGGCAAGATGGAAGCCTTTTCTTACAAAGAAAAACATCCAAGCCCGGGTAAATATTGCAAAAACACATCTGAAGTCTCCCAAAAAAAAACTATCAACCCATCTCCCCACGCCAAGGTCCTAGGTGTAATCCTGGACTCTGAACTAACCTTTCGACCCCACATTCTATCACTATCCAAAGCTTGCCGCCTCTGTCTTCGCAACATCTCCAAGATACGCCCCTTCCTAACCATCGACACCACAAAGCTTCTAATCCACTCCCTGGTCATCTCCCGCCTTGACTACTGCAACTCCCTCCTCATTGGTTTACCTCTAAATAGGCAATCCCCACTTCAATCCATCATGAACGCTGCGGCCAGGCTCATCCACCACACAAACCGCTCAGCGTCTGCTACACCCCTCTGCCAATCCCTCCATTGGCTGCCACTCAGTCACCAAATTCAATTCAAGATACTAACTATAACTTACAAAGCCATCCACAACCTGGCCCCCAGCTACATCTCTAACCTAGTCACAAAATACCAACCTAATCGTTCTCTTCGCTCCTCCCAAGACCTCCTGCTCTCAAACTCCCTTGTCACCTCATCCCATGCTCGCCTTCAGGACTTCTCCAGAGCCTCCCCCATCCTCTGGAATGCTCTACCCCAATCCGTCCGTTTTTCTCCTACTTTATCCACTTTCAGACGATCCCTGAAAACTCATCTCTTCAGAGAAGCCTATCTGGCCCCCACCTAACAACTGTACATTTATCTTCTCAATCAGCACATCACCCACAGTTATTACCTCTTGTATCTCTTGACCTTCCCTCTTAGATTGTAAGCTCTAAGGAGCAGGGCCCTCTGATTCCTACTGTATCAAATTGTATTGTATTTGTACTGTCTACCCTCAAGTTGTAAAGCGCTACGTAAACTGTTGGCGCTATATAAATACTGTATAATAATAATATAATAATGTGGGAAAATGTGTTCTGGTCTGATGAAACCAAGGTTGAACTTTTTGGCCATAATTCCAAAAGATGTGTTTTGCGCAAAAACACCATACCCACCGTGAAGCATG